>JAJMHP010000001.1:0-221263 GCA_030583235.1 Metschnikowia lunata | reverse complement strand
GTCTTTGTTTATTCTATTTCTTTATTTTTTTAGTGATACATCTGATTAGATAGGAAGCTTCGTTGTCTGAGCTTGCCAGTCTACCTCCACCAGAAAGTATATAAATTTGTAGAAGAAAACCCTGCGACAGCTTCCGAGTGCATGACTTGTGGTAGACTCTTAGCTTTCTAAGTTTTGCATCCTTTTTGTTTTTCCTTTTGCTTGGTATTAATTTTTTCTTATACTTTCTTTCTTTCTTTTTCTGCTCCTTCTTCCTTTTTCTGCTTCTTCTTCCTTTGTTATTGCTTTTTCTGCAAAAAGCTCGGGTCCCGATCCTTTTTCTTCTATTTCCTTTAAAGGAAACAACAAGCCCTTGTCACCCGTTTGACGTTTAAGTCTTCGCTTTTGTTACTAATCGACTCTCTTACTTTTCAAAGTCACATTCATTCAGCCGTCGTACTCAAGATGAAGCGAGTAGTGACTAAAGTTTTAGACTACCTCTCCAGAAAACATGCCTTTAAAATTTTGGCGGCAGTTTTGATCTTAGATACTCTTGTGCTTTCGTTCTTTCATGCACTGGATTTCGGTCTCATGCTGAAACTGACATACACAAACTTCATCGCCCCAACAGATTTCCACCGGAAGGTGATGCAGTTGTTCAAGACCGTGGAAAATGACAAACAACGTTTTTGGAAAGTGCACAGCGAATTGCTGCATTTGGATGTTGAGATTCCATTAGACAAGATCATTGTGCAAGGAGATTCTCCCGGGCCCAGCAAGATGTTCTACGACCCAAGACTAACGATTGCGGTATACATGGATGAACTAAGACGTATTGGGGATAAAACGAATATTCCAACGCTCCCTTTCCACTGGGTTGATTGGGCTGATGTTACCGAGCTTAATGATCACCTACGAGACGGGGAAAAAGAGCCAATGACTTGCCAAACATTGGAAAGAAACATCGTCCCTAAGCCAAATATTCAAACGTTTTGTAAAGATGCAGATCAACTCAGTGACGAGGAAGTTGAGAGCTTTGGATTTAAGAGCCGTGAACATCTTCCAGGGGCAGTAATTTATGGCCATTGCTCGCATAATTGGCGATCTTATAGCTTCTACCGTGTGTTTATGGCAAAGTCCTACACAATGACGCACTTGCCAAAGCCACACAAAGTTATCATCTTGAATCGTAGCAGAGATGAAGGCACATATGAGTTCATTGCCAATCGGGACAGAGATTCCAATCAAAGGATGATTTACAGTGGGATGACGGAACGATTTGTTCTGCTGGTGATGGGAACAACGGTTGAAAGCCTATTAAACGAAAACATGAATCTCAAGTTCAACCCAAGTGATGTATATTCACGTTTGTTGAAGTCAGTTCCTCCAAGGATTTATGAGGAACAGGAAGATATTGCTGGCTTGAATGCTATCGCGGCTAATCCGACAAAGATAATTACCTTGAAGCAGGAGAATTTTGAATACCCAAAGAAAGCCGTTGAAGCACAAGTGGAGGAGTATGAGAAGCGCGAGGAGCTCGCCTTTAATGAAAAAACCTTTCTAGAAAGCATTAAAAAGAGTGCCATGTATGCTAGAGCCAATGAGCCCATTTTTTTCAAGATGGCTACGTTGCGACGCCCAGAGAAGAGCAACAGAGGGGGTGAAGACGGATGGCACTATGACTGGCGTTTCTACAACCATGGCATTTTCTTTGCTGTCGACGGCTGGACAGCAGAAGAGAGGATAGAGCGGGGAGACATCATTATTGAGCGGCTCTTGAGAAACTGGATCAGATTTTCCCAAGCAAAAGGTATTGTATCGTGGATCATGTTTGGTCCATTGTTGTCTTGGTATTGGAACGGGCTCACGTTTCCTTTCGACAAGGACATTGATATTCAGATGCCTATCACCGAATTGTTAAGATTTGCACGCGACTACAACCAGACTTTGGTTGTTGAGAACCCAGCCGAAGGATACGGAAGGTACTTGATTGAAGTTGGAACATATATCCACAAGCGAAAAAAGACGCACACAGTGAACAAAATTGATGCACGGTTTATCGACATTGATTCTGGTATTTATATTGACATCACGGGGCTCTCAAAGTCGAGCGAGGACTTGCCTCCAAAATACCAGACACAACCCATTGTTGTGAAGAACAAAGGAGACGCTAATGCAGAAGTGTACAATGATCGCGCAGATAACTTCTACACATTCGACCAGCTTCTGCCGTTGCACTATTCTATGTTGAATGGAGTTCCAGTGTACGTTCCGCACGACGTACCAAATCGACTTCGCTGGAAGTACGGAAATGGTGTGGACAACCCCGTGTATATTGGATGGTTCTTTGTGCATAAACTTCACCTCTGGGTCCGGAAGGAGAAATTGACGAAGATTTTTGAAGTGGAGGAGTACACGAATGCCAAGAAGGCGTTTGACAACCAAAAGATGGTTGCTCGCATCAAGGCAATGACAGACGAGGAGACGCTTCTTCTCCTTGAAGATGATCACTTATTATCCACATACTACTCCACCAGCAAGTTTACCGACTGGCACATGCATGAGAAAGAGGTAATGTTCGTGAAAAGTGAGAAGGATGATGAAGCAGTTGAGGAAGAAGTCCAGACCCAAGAGATGTACGACAACTTGCTCACACGGGTCAAGTTTTCACCACCAATTCACCAGTGCTTGTTTGAGTATGAGGCATTCCATAATGTCCCGCGCGACGAAAGTCTGTGACAAGCTCACGGCTAAATCTAGTTTGCGTTGATTTTGGACTTGTGAGTAGTTCCCTCAGGACGACTCTTGTGAAAGTCCGGTAAATAATGCCTGTACTCAGTTCATGTTTTGTATCATATCCACAACTGAGATATCCCGTTGAAGATTGATTGCATTTCCTGGCTTTAGTACATTTTGATCCCGAATATAGTTATATCTTCTTGTGCCACTAATTCATTTCTTGAATGTTTCGCCTAAATCTTGTACAGAAAAATATGCATCATTATTCATTTAGTGGGGCGCAATGCAAACATCTGAAGTTTTGCTCGTTTCAAAAGGAGATTGTGGATACCGCAGGTGATCTTGAAATTCCGTGGCAAAATTATGATTGGTTGGGGCCTAAGGCTCCCAAACCTCCGGGGTAACCTTGTAAGCTCACATAGCTCAACTAAACTTTGAATATAGTGATCCAGCAATAATGTTGGTGAATCGCTTCCCAATATACGTTCAATTCGGGCACCTAAAAGTGCATTCAATAACTCAATTAACTGGTTGTGTGTTGCGGAATTCCGTTTCTTTCCAAGACACTTCCCGGGGAGTCATGCTAAGTATGTCATTCGATATCAACACGTTGCTAAAGATGAAAAAGAATTCAGAGCGGCGAAGAATTCTTAAAGTTGAAATTTTGCACTTATTCTCCATTGATATGTGGTTATTAAAGCCATTAAGCCCCGACAGACGATACTCCACCTCATGCTTCAGTCAGTTAACGGAATGGAATAATGGAAGAGCCGATACAGTCCAATCTTTCCGGACCCGTGTACTTTCGTTAACCGGCGATCTAAAATTTCCGCTCGGTTGAATGATCAAGCAACCTGGAAAACAATGTTTTTCGCAGTTTTGAGGATTATGAGTGCAAATAGAAAGCGTGTGCCGTCTCTTAAACATATCTTTCGCTTTTCATAAGGCGGAGGCTCGTTGCGAGGGGTCTGGCCTCGGATAAAAGAGCTTCATGTAATCTTCGTATCTGCAGTTTCTTAGATTGGATGTTCGATTGATTGACGCTTCTACCTCATTGAAGCAATTTTTGGTATCTTGATTTCCTTGTATCTTGCCTATCTGGTAGCTTCCACTGGCCCAAATAGCAAGCTCTTTAATCTCTTTCCTCTTCACTCTTGTATACCAACAAACCGAAGGAGATATTTCCCGCTTTTCGTATTGAATTCCAGAAACTGGAGAGAAACATTCAATTTTGTAATTTCGAAGTTCCACAGTCATCTTTCAATGGCAGAAAACCCGTGAAAGACGTTAGCGCCAGCTCGTGTAATGCGTGTGTTCGCTCTGGTTGAATGTCCGAAGTTTAGAAGAAAGGGGTTAAAGACTTGCAAAGAAGAAACAAAGAAGAAGCAAAGAAGAAAGCAAAGACTACATTCATCGGAGCAAGGATGGCGCTTGAGTCAACAAAAAAGATAACATGAGTTACTGGGAAAACAAAAATATGCTTATACCCAGTCAAGGTGAAAGAAAAGAAGTAGATAATGGAGAAATGAAGTTGGGGCGGGGAGAAGAAAACCACCAAGTTTGCAACATCCGCGCGCGGAAGACTTGCAACCCAAGCTAGCCATGTAAGACCCGTGCACCAAGATTGCGGAGGCAATGACAGAATGACAAGAACTCTGTGCTTCCGGAAGAGAAAAGTAATCAAATTTTGGGTCCAGCAGACATCGAATTTACTTGGTAGCCACAATGGGGAAGAATTGACACCCGCTGGTACTGCATTCAAGCACACACCGTCATTCTTCTTTTTCGTGCACGTGCTTGGCTAATCGGGATCAAAAAAAAAAAAAAAAAAGAAAAGAGAGCACCAGCTTGCGCCAATCTCAGAATCAGTACACCATCAGAACAAACAGATCACAAATACTGCCGGAAAGGACACACTGTTGTGCTTTTTTTGATATAGGAACCGTCTGACAGCTGTTTCAGCATTGTGTCAGAATGTATCTACAGCTGTAAGTATCGCTTAAAACCTCCCCGTTAACCGTTGGCCATGCTGCAAATGTCTCACTTACCCCTTTTTCTCCTTCATGGCTGCTCCGCGACCGGAGCATGTACTGCACACAAGTGCAGGCCTGACTTATTCTTCTTGACTTTTCCCTTCTTCCACTTTTCTCCTATTCACCTCTAATTTGAGAATATCCAGTTTTTCTTGCTGATCTAAAATAACCTTACCCAAAACAAGCGGCACCTATTACCCTATAAGTAAGTCTTGCCTCGCTCTCCCCATCACTTTTTGTCCAGAGACGAAACCGGAATAAGAGCGGTCACTTTCACATGGGATCTCACTATTAAAGCAATCTTGTGGGAACACGAAGTTTTCGAAATTTCCTCAAATTTTTCACGGTTATTTTAAGCGCCGACTCACGGGTCAAATCACTGTGAGCCTGAAACAACCCCCAGAAAACAACTAGAGCTCACTGTTCATCAACAGAAGCACAATTTCGACTCACCAAATTTTAAGTGCCGACTCGCTTTCAACTGCCGCTTTGGGATATATTTGCCATGTCGTCAACTGATGTCGAAACTATCGGACAGACACAGTCGGAGCTCAGAAATAGGCTCGGCCTGAAAATAGAGACGCCTACCACGAACAGCAAAAGAAGCGCGGAAGAGATTTTGATTGAAAAACTCGACGCGTTTCTCTCGTCGATTGAACTGCGACTTGACCGCTTTGATCAGTATTTTAAAGTGTCCGAAGACGGCCTTTTGACGGACGAAATCGTGGAAAATGATACAAAAACTTCAGGAAGTCGCAGCGTATCTCGGCGGTCGAGTCTGGCGTCGCTCTCATCGCTCAAGTCCTTTTCCATGTACAACCTCAACATGATGTATGAACAACTTAGCATGGTCAAGGACCAGGTATTGAAAACTTCCGTGTTGAATCTCGATTACCTTTACAAAGCCTTGGATGACAAGTACAATGCTTTATTCAACCAAGATGGCGAGTTTAGGACGGCAGAAGTGTCACTAGAACAGACGCTGCCTTCATATCGAGAGTCTTTCTCCAACAATAGTGAGATTCTTACCAATAAGATCATCACCAATCTCACTTATTTTGAGCAGAAGCTCTCGCACATTGATGCGTTGATCAAGAGCCGCACACCGCAAGCTACCCCGAACTATGACGAGGATGCCAAATTTAACCGGTTTCGGTTTTTCAACTTCAACCGCGCGTTGAAGGCTGCTCAAGACGACTACTTGCACTATTACCAGCTCCCGTTACTGTGGCGTGAAAATAGGTACATTATTCACGGGTATCGCTTCAATCTCAGTCACCGCGAGATGTTGAAGTCGATGTTTCACTTTAACCATAACGAAACCGTCAACATCTGGACCCATATTCTAGGTGCCCTAGCTATATGCTACTTGGGACTAGTTCACTTTCCGAACACAGACGTGTTTCAGAAAAACTCAACCACGGGCAATGCCATGATGTTTGTCTTTATCTTGGCTGCGTTCGAGTGCCTCGTGAGCTCCGTTTTATGGCACACATATTCGTGCTTCGCCCAGCTCAAAATCAGAAACCGTTTTGCTTGCGTCGACTATACTGGCATCACGGTTCTCATCACGTGCCTGGTGGTTGCCGCTGAATATTGCTCACTCTTCAATTACCCGAAATTGCTCTCTACATTCATGACAATACTGGTTGTGTCGGGGGTGGCGGGGTTTATGTTCAATTGGTCGCCTTACTTTGACCGGCCCGATTGCCGCCCGTTCCGCATTGGTTTCTTTTTGTCGCTCGCGTTTCTTGGTGGCACCACTTTTCTTTGCAAATGGTACTACGAAGGGCTCGTGAATTCCTTTTATTTCTACTGCCCGCTTATTTACAAGTCCTTCGTATGGTATTGGCTCGGAGTGGTGTTTTACGGCGGGCTTATTCCGGAAAGATGGAGATACGACATTATTATAAATGAGGAGGATACTTGTGGCCATGAACACAGTGCACTGGAGGTGATAATGGGGAATATTGAGCACAGTGGAGAAGAGGAACTTCGAGAGCTTCGCGCTACTATGGCCGCACATCGTCGCATGCACGGGTGTTGCCCTGGAGAACTGTCAGGCCGGCCTGCAAATAGGGACGCGGTACTGCATATCGACCCTGTTGCGAGCGTTGACAGCGACCCCACGAGTGGTGGAGAAGAAGCGGGCCAGCAGTGCGCGCCATGCACCTGCACACCGGATGCCGCGGGTGCGTTGGATGACGAAACAATGCAGAAGAACGACATTTTGAAGAAACATTTTCCCGAGATGCCCTTGCGAACGCCCTACCATAAGGATTTCCTTTCTCTTTGGTGGGTCGACTACATTTTGCAGAGCCATAATATTTGGCACGTCTGTGTGGTTTTTGGAGTCGTGGGTCACTATTTCTGTCTCTTGACCATGTTCGAGGATATCCACTTACACCATGTACTCGCTCCTTAAGGAACAACTCCAGGAATCCCGAACCCCACAAACCTGTTCCGGCTGTCTGCAGGCAGTGTGCCGAGCGCGAACAAATCTGTCCAATGAGAAATCCGAGCAGTGTGCAGGTCACCGAGTGAAAGAATTCTTCGTTGGGTCTTCATTATCTTTTGTCGTTTTGACTTTTAAGCGTGGTGCTCAAAACATGTTGCCGCGCATTCCTAAACTATGGCTGGCAAAATTAAAATCAACTACGAAATTTAATTCTGCGGTTGCATCTTGGAATCATCATATCTCTCGGACTATATTGCTGAATTATTCCATCATAGATGCTTTATAAGCTCGGTATTGGGAACGCTGGTGTGCTTGTTTCGTCATTGTGTTTTTTCAGGAACCAATATGTCAAAACTCACCTCATTTCCACGCTTGTCACGTGCAACTTCATGTATTCAAGCACCCTGACAGAGATTTAGACCGATGGGCATATTTTCTGGGCACGTCGGGATCCTCCACACATTTTCCATGCTTCAGTCTGGTTCCACATGGGTTTCATATCGACAGCCATTAAATAACGTTAGACCACATCAGTTACTCCCCCTCTTTGTTGTAGCTCGTGATTCGGACCCAGCGGGAAGATAGCAACTTTATCGTTGTTCACCAGCCTTTTCGCAAATTTGTAGCCAGTGTCACGTAGCCGGAATACCTCGAATATCATAACCGGGCGTACCGGTTGAAAAATAAATAAAAACTGCACCCACCCACATCTATAATACCAGATCCAGCAACATCCTCTACAGAAATTAGGCTCGGCAGATGGTGAATCCTATAGTTTCGGTTGTTTTTCTTTTTTTCTCGGCAAATTGCAAAATGGTACCTTTAAGTTCAGGGGTTCCCCACTTTTCAATAGTCAACGTGGCGTGGGGACGTGGCGTTGGAAATTTTAACACTTTCTCCACACAAGAATTGACCTCGAAATACTAATTCGTGAGGCCATCCCACAAAAACTCTCGGATTTGCTCAAATAGACTCAGACTCTACTGGGATTATTCCAAACAGGCATTTCGTGGCCAGGATTATGAATCATCCTTCATAAATGCACATAGCGGGTTCGCACATGCTGTCGCATCGGACGGACCTTCAAGTGGCAGGTGCTTTCGCCGTATGAAAGGCTGGCTGAACAGTGGCCGCGCAGGAAGAGCCGGCTACATGCAAGAGGAACAGAAGGTGCATGGGGCATGACGGCCCAGATGCACACGTTCGCACTTCTGTGCCGTACGCTATGTGCGTCGGCCAGGTGCCTGGCTAAAACAGGAGCGCGGACTTTGACAAACGTTGATTTAGTTTATGGCAGAGGAAACGCGACACTTGCTGGTCCATGATATACGCTTACACGTGAACGTGTAGGAGGTGTAGAGAAAAAGAATTACAGCTGTTATTTCTCAGCTAACCCTGGCGTTTTGTTGAGGTGGAAGGCCAGCCCAAAATGTCGTTTGGCTGCACACGACCTTTCCGTTGCAAATAGTGTGTGGATGTGCATGGCGCGCACAGCTACATGATGACGCAGCTCGTGCATGGAGCCTCCCAAGCCCGAGACCAGATGCGTCCCGACTGCAAACAAAGTTTGAAGTCAAAAATAACAGTCAAAAAAAAAAAAAAAAACAAAAAAAAAATACCTTCACATACCCCCGACGATGGAGTATTTATAGCAGGCATTTCCTCGGCCGCATTTCCCGTAGTCCGTAGTTCAACGAAACCCTAATAATATAATCTACTTTTTATCAGTTCGCTATCATGGGTTTCATAGACAGAACATCCCATTATGGGCTCGAGGGTAGGCCTCTCAGACTTTTGGTGACCATTGTTGCCGTCACCGGATTCTCTCTTTTCGGGTACGACCAGGGATTAATGGCCGGGATTATCACCGGAGAACAATTCACTTACGAATTCCCAGGTGCCCACGGTGAATCGCATCATGCAACCGTGGTTCAAGGTGCATTGACGTCTTGTTACGAGTTGGGGTGTTTCTTTGGCGCCTTGTTTGCGCTTTTCCAGGGCGAGAAGTACGGCAGAAAGCCCATGATTTACTTTGGCTCTCTCATTATTATTCTTGGCACTGTGATCTCCACGGCGGCGTTTAGGGATCACTGGGGAACAGGTCAGTTTGTGATTGGACGAGTTATTACTGGAATTGGTAATGGACTCAACACAGCCACAATTCCCGTGTGGCAGTCGGAAATGTCACGTGCCGAAAACAGAGGCCGCTTGGTGAATTTGGAAGGTTCCGTGGTGGCGGTGGGCACATTTATTGCCTACTGGTTGGACTTTGGTCTTTCGTATGTTAACACGTCTGTTCAGTGGAGATTCCCCGTGGCGTTCCAGATTTTTTTCGCCGGGCTTTTGTTTATTGGTATTCTCCGCTTGCCCGAGTCGCCCCGATGGTTAGTTTCCCAGGACCGTAAGGAGGAGGCCATGTATGTTTTGAGCAAATTGAATGGAGTGCCTGCTGATTCCGACGAAGTCTACGCTGAAATCACTGTGGTTCAAGAAGCCGTGAACCGTTTTGCCCGGTCTCAGGTTGGTTTCAAGGACTTGTTTTCCGGCGGCAACACCCAGCATTTCCAAAGAATGACGATTGGTGCGTCGACCCAGTTTTTCCAACAATTCACTGGATGCAACGCTGCGATTTATTACTCCACGGTGTTGTTTGAAACGACGATTTTCCACGGCAAGAGACGTTTGTCTTTGATTCTCGGCGGTGTTTTTGCCACCATCTACGCTCTTTCGACAATTCCATCGTTCTTCTTGATTGATACTCTCGGCAGAAGAAAGTTGTTTTTGATTGGAGCTTTGGGTCAAGGTATTGCCTTTACGATTTCGTTTGCGTGTTTGGTGGACCCCACCACGCAAAATGCAAAGGGAGCCGCCGTTGGTATCTTTTTGTTCATCACCTTTTTTGGTTTCACCATTTTGCCCTTGCCTTGGATCTACCCTCCAGAGATTAACCCTATGAGAACCAGAACTGTGGCCACTGCTGTTTCCACATGCACAAATTGGATCTGTAACTTTGGTGTGGTGATGTTCACGCCGATTTTCATGAACACTTCGGCTTGGGGCGCCTACTTGTTTTTTGCCGTGATGAACTACCTTTTCATTCCGGTGATTTTCTTCTATTATCCAGAGACTGCCGGCAGAACGTTGGAGGAAATTGACATTATTTTTGCCAAGGCTCATGCCGACGGCCGCCAGCCATGGCGTGTGGCGGCTAATTTGCCCAAACTTTCGCTCAAAGAGATCGAGGAACACGGAACCCAATTGGGTCTCTACGACAACGATTTTGAAAAGGAGGCGTTTGATGTTAAGGAGGATGTTTCTTCTCGTACTTCGTCGGACAGGCCTGCGGCTGGCATTTTGGGGTCTGGCCAGCAAAATACCCCTGCTGGAGTTTAGGTTGGTGACTTTTGATGTATGATACATTGGTTAATGCTTTAATTTATTTATGAAGAGGAGAAGGGTGAGAAAGGAGAACGAAGTAATAAAGATGATGAAGAGAGATCAGTGATGCGGAAAGTGTAGAAATACTTTGTGATTGTGAAATGGTTTTCGGTGACATACCGCAAAATTTGGGCAGAAATCTTTCTTGTGGGTAGACTAGTACTGTGATTATTTTGTTTAGTTAGCTTTATCCTAGTTTTGGGTAATCTAAACGTTCTTATTATGTGCTACAGTTTATTAACGGAGAATTTATTGAAAGAACCCGATTAAAATGAACGAGTTTATCTCATCGCTTAAGTCAAAGCCCTTTGACGGCACTACTTTTGCAAGCGTTTCTGCGTCAAGCTGTAGTAATACATGAGACCATTGGATGGTGCCTTTTTGGGGTCTGACAATTACCAGCTGATAAGTTTTTTAAGTCTGTAAAAATGACGCTCGTGAACATGAAAAGTTTGTTCAATAACTGATCACTCGTTCTTTTGAAGATGTAGTTCGTCCGCGGCCCTGACACTCAAGGGTGGTTGGCTACAGCTCGGCGTTAGGCCCCCTCGGCGTTAGGCCCATTTAGTGTTGGGCCCATCTGGTGTTCTGCTCGGCGTTTGGCTCGCTCGGCGTTTGGCTCGCTCGGCGTTTGGCGCGGGCTACGGTTGCATGATTCTCAGACTCAAGTCCGGGGATCCCCGCCCTCATTGCTTCAAATCATTCACCGGAAAATGGAACGAACAATGATTTCGGCTTCTTCAAAAATTACTAGGGTACTTGACGGGCTTAATAACTTCTCGAAACCTCGCCCTACGCCTGCTGGAACATTTTCTGGTTGTGTCACCATCCACTTTTTGCAACCATGAACCCCACATTTCGCCAGCGCTTCATGCACTTCACTCCAAGCCTTGCAAACGGCAGTATTACGAGAATAAAAAAGTATTACACCTTTCCCACATTATGTACAAAGACAGAATTTGGCCTTCCATAATCATGCATCCGTATTGAACAATTTGCGTTCATTTTTAGGAATAACTTCCCTGACTCAAGCTCAGTATTAACATTAAAGCGTGTCCTTATTTTTGTTTCTTCTTTTCTTATCACCAAGCGAAAAGAAAGAAACAAAAAGAAAAGAAAAAAAACGGAATTTCAAAACAGACGTTAACTGCCTCTTTCTCGAAACCATTTTTACTCCTAATACTTCTCTTGGATCCCATACGAATTTCTCGCTTCCCCGCAGTCATCCTCGCGCTTGGTCTCAAGATTGGCTGTAAATCCGATTCAGGCACGAATTTATACGATCTTTTTTTTTTAAAAACGCCGGCTTCAATTTTGCATCAAGGGCGTTTATGGCATTTTTTTTATTATTTAACTCATCCTTATTGTGTTTTAAACTGACCTCCCATTCAATTTATACGTGGGTTGGTTTCTTTCGGTTCGCAAACGTCAGATCCGTAAATTCAACAGTGTGGATTAAGTGCTCATTGTTCTCACGGCGCTTCTACCTGAGGTCCCTAAAAAATCATGGGATCCATTGATTTCGCCCCAATAGACTCACTGTTAACAATCCCGTTCAATGACCAGTTTTCACCGCTTGCAATAAAAAAGGCCGATTTGCCCCCCAAAAAGCCGCAAATTGAAAGCGAAAGCAAAAAAAGTCGCCGCGGATCCGGAAGTGACTCTGACAATTCCAAAGCTTTGACTGTGCTCGCGGATGGAACCGTTATAAAGGTTCAAAGGTCCCGCCAACGGCAGGTTCACAGTTGTGTGGCATGTCACAAGAAAAAAATCCGGTGTTCGAGAGAGCACCCGATTTGCACCAACTGCAAAAAAGTTAGTGCAGAGTGCAAGTATTTCGCCAACCGACGTGTGAGTAGAGGTGGCCGACAGCAACTGCAACAAAGGCAGGAAGTATTGCCGGAAAATCTTAGTGCAAATATGATTCAAACCAATGACATAAAGCAGCCTATCGCAATACTGGGGGTTTGCATTCCCCCGATGTTAGTCAATGAATCATTCACTGAAGCCAAACAACACAACGATAATCTGGCTGTTTCGGAGAACGATGTACCAGCGGAAATTTTGGCTTCGGATTCCGTCCTACTGGCTTCTTCTAGCAATATCGACTCTGCACATCATGAAGGCTCAATGACCGAAGTCACCAGCTACTCGACGTCTCTGCTATCTCCAGAAGGGTACCTAAAACTACCCGGACTCATTGAAACTGGTTTTGTGCCCATATCTGAGAAATCGAATGCTTTTCAAAGACCTGGACCGTGTGTTCCCAGCTTTACCAACACCAATGTCGATTTCCCACAAGTTTCGAATGTCCGCCATATACCATCTACTGATTCAGATAGCACAATAACCAGCAAGAAGATCGAAACCACCAGATCGATCATTCCTGGGTGTAAACCAGAAGAAAACTCTCTCTTTAATCCTGTGCCTATTTGTTTCACTCCACTTTCTGATGTGAATCCTGCCACTGTGGTAAAATCTCCTTACACCCCCTGGACATGTGGTTTTGATTTTAATTCTGGTAAGAGGATGGTCCAATCTAACTTTAGGCATGAGGCTCATCTCCAGGGTGGCAATCATATTCCAAAATTCACCACACCAGCATGTAAGCTTCAAGGCTTTGACCACAACAAAGGGGTTTCTGATCGCAATTTTGTTAACTCTCCTGAAATAAGTACCCCAACAGCATCAATATTGATAAATGCGACGGGAGGAGCAATCCCAAAGTTCACTTCGTCAATGGTGTCGGCACAGACGAATGCATTGAATCCTCAAACGTCAAATCCGGCCACAACTATCAACTTCTTGTTTGGAACGAACATCAACTACCACAGTCCAGATATTCTCAGGATCCTCATGAATTATATTCCTTCTAGAGAGAGATCTTACGAGCTCATCGAGAGATACTTCCTGTCAGTACATGTTCTTCTACCCATAATGATCAATATAGAGGAGTTCATCTCGGAGCACAAAAGGTTTTGGTTTCAAATCGAGCAACAGCTGTCGGGGATCTCCAAGTCGTCTGATGACTATTTCAGGGAATCTGATTTACTTCAGTTCTTCACCCTCTACTTTCCTGTGATTTACGCATCTACAATCTCCGAGTTCGAAGAGTATGACAATCTCTTACTAAACCAGGAGATCGATAAGTATCTCAAGGCTTTCAACAAAATCTGCCAACACCAGAATTACCCCCATGGCTTGAAATCTATATCGCTTCTCCTCGGGAATGTCATCATTCAGTCAACTTCCCCCAATCCATCAACAATGGAATTGTCCCAAATTATAAGATACGCAAAGTTTCTACAGTTGCACAAAGATCCAAAGAAAACGCTTCGTATTCAAGATTGCAAGGTTATTGAGTTTAGACGTAAGCTTTGGTGGGTCATTTGCGGACTTGATGCCGTTAGCAGTCACAATTTCTGTTTACCTCCAGTTTGCCGATTCAACGACTTTAATGTCGAGATTCCCGAGCCTTATGATCCAATATTCGATGTGTACGGCGATGTTACCGGTAGAACGCTAAATGTTTCGGTCCTTGCAATGGGTATAAAGTTCAAGTTCGACCGCATTCTTAGTGACTTGGTGTACCATTTGTATAATGGGCTTTCGTCAAATATTACAAACCAGGAGATTGAAGATGTCAAGACTCAAATATCGGCGCTTTTCTTTCATATACATGCATCTGTTTCAAAACTTGAGATGCACTACAAAAAGAAGTCCCCGCAAACCGTTAATGAGATGAATCTTTTTGACTTTGTCAAGCATCAATCTTGGAGCTTTGCTGATAGGGCAACGGCGCTTCTTCATAGAAAAATTCTTCTCGCAAACAGAGAGAGCACAGAATCCGAAAGTCTGTCAACGGAAAGAGAATTTTGTTCAAGACCAACTGGGCCCTTATGTTTGAGTGAATACGAAGAGACATATGGTCACAATCAAGAAGCCAAAATCATACAAAATTTTGACGTGTGTTCAATCGCGCAACTTCGATTCAATCAGAGCCAAAGCTTTTCATATGACGACCTTCAGTCCAATTTAATACCTTCGATGTTGCACAACTTGAACGATTTCTTGAAGTACAACGATTTCATCAAGTTTGGGAAGTTTAATTGGTATGTCAAGAGAACGATACCACTCGACTCGATCATATTACTTCTCGTCATCATGTGTGTTAAGCTTAAATACGAATTTATGAGTGCAAATGAGTTGATTGTGTTTATCAAACTTATCAACAAGACTTTGTTTATTCTCAATCGGAAGTATTTTAAGAACGAGAAGTATAAGCGAATGTTGTCACTTACAAACGCCACTTGGGAGTTTATTCTAAAGAAGTATAGTGTTCAACAGCGAGTATCAACGCCCGAAGCATATTCCGGTGGGTGCGGAATCGAGTTTTTGGATCATCAGGTTGCCGGATTTCTTAACATGAATGAGTTATTCACTTTGATTGATGTTCCTCAGCCAGTCATGATGATGAATGGTCACAAAATCCTGCCGCCACGTGACCACAAAAATGTCTCATTCAACCATGAGCCCGCCCTTTGGCAAAACAAAACGGATCATTACTTAAAAGATAAGGAGTCTCAACTTTTCGGTGAGAGAGATATTGAAGAAGCCAATGAAATCAAAAATGCCGAGCTTTTGCAATTGAGTCAGAAAATCTACTACGATTTGCGCAACAACTTTGTGGATATCAATGACTATTGCACGTTTTACACCTCATTAGAAAATATCTTAAATGCGCTTATGGATTACATTAATGGGCAGTGAGGCAAATATGAGAATATAATACAGCCTCATGCACTAAAGGTGGTGTATGACAGATGAATCTTTTATTAGGGTCTATTTGACTGGACCTATTTTGTGGAACAACTGCCAAAGCACCTATACTACCAGCTTGGCACGTGTCTCGATGGTGCTTAACTTTGCCCGCGCTGAATCAAGTTGGCGAAAGAAGTCAGCAGCACTTTTGTAAGGCACGCTTCTATCAAGGAAACATTCAACGAAAGAGGACCACTCCTCATCTTCCAATTCACGGAATGTCTTGGTCCACATGGTCAAGATATAGGTGGCCGCGTGAACTATCTTCAGTTGCTTCGCACGCTTTTCAGGTGAGACACTCAAGAAATCTATACCTTTGAGTGATTCGTCCACTTTCTTTAAGGCTCTGAGAACGATCTTGATGTTCTCGATTTTTACTGCAACCTGCGTGGCACTTGACTCTTCTGGCTTTTCGTCAAAAAGGATACTCTCGAAATATGCCTCAGAATAAGTCTGGAAAAAGCACGCATCTTGCTTCGTAAAGTATTTTCTGAAAATCTCTTGCTCGACGGGCGAGACTTCCAACTCGCCCTCAGTACAACCATTGGGCCAACGCTTGACAATCTCATCTAAAGATGTTTCAGTTTTGATCAACAGTGGTCTTGCGGCTGCGAAACAAGCCAAGTAAAGTATTGACAGAGTTAAAGGTTTCATGATGTTTTTTGAGCTTGAGCTTGAGCTTGGAATTCATGAAAGAAGTACGAAGTAAGTGGGAAACAGCCCCATTTATACACTCTTCATTACGAAAATCGTCAATGAGAAAAAAAGTCACATTCTTTTTATTACAATGGTCATGAAATATCAAGAACCACACCATAGATGAAACAGCTTTGGCACCTTATGCATACACACCTCGACTGCAAGGTACCAACTATGACAATTCCTTTGTTACTTGCTCCGAACGGCCTAAAAGACCGCCAAGTCTTCAAGTACTTTACAATAAGCGTGGAAGAACTATAGTTCGGCCAATGCCTAAAGCATACAGAGCATGAGGCGCGTTTCGCTTTAAGTGCATGAGCTATAGAGTCTTACACGAGCTCAGAATTTGAACTTCGGAAGAACTTAAGTTAGAATTGGAGAATTTCTCATGTCACCTATTTGACCATGTCTTCGCATTAGCGAGATGCTCATTTGCCTCTCCATCAATCTTGGGTGAAACTTTGAAGCAAATTAACTAGTTGGAATAAATTTTCAAAAGGAAAGTGCAACCAAAGATATCTCCCTACTCACTTTGTTTCATCCCTTGTACTGAAAGTTGAATACACAGTCCGATGAAAACGAACAAGACGACTTCATAGTAACTCACGTGATTGAAGACTTCTATTGTGTTCAATGATTGACGAACAAACGGCTTTATTCTAAAAAGCCCCCTTTTGTCTTGAACAATCATAAAGTATCTTAATGCTCACTTCAGAGCACCTTTTTACAACCTTAGTTGTATTTTTACGCAAGGCATACTCGTACGACTTGTTATTGTTTAAGCCACCACAAACATCCTGCAGTTACTTGCAATTCCGTAACTGTGTCTATTGTGTCGGCGGAATTATAACATTGGATGTGATTGGATGAAAGATTTCCCTCGACATGCTTGTGAGAAAGAACAAGACCGAGCAAGAAAAATAGGAATGAAAATAAAAGTGAAATGAACGAATGAAACATATAAAGAAAAGTGCTTTGCTCAACCGAGAATCAGGTTTCTCCCCAAAAAGACGTGTTGTCTGTATTGTAGATGATGAGAGTGCAGTATATAAATATTAACAACAGCTTTACCAACAACAGACTCAGGGCACATCTCTAACATGAGCCATCAGCAGGAGCCATGCAGCAGCCATCAGCAGGAGAAATATCAATTTTCCGATAAGTGTATCAAATACAATCATCATGCTAATCCACAACTATTGTGTCCACTGGAACACTTCTTCTCTTTTCCTTAGACGAAGCCGGCGGTTCCTGAGACGAGCCCTTTTTAAGGGCCCTTCTTTCCACTTCATTTATGCTTGGATCGTCCGTAAACGTATATTCCCGGATTGAGAAAGATGTCGTTGACGAGGGGCTGGACGGCAAATCATTCTCGGTTTCCAAGTAGGCAGTAAGTTTCTTCTTGTTGGGTGAGTTGGATCTTTTAAGCGCAGATCCTCTCGAAGAGCCAGAATCGATTTCTGATGCAACCAATGGCGGAGGCGTGGAAGGACGAGGAGTCTTTGGTTTTTCTATACCTTCACTAGCCGATTGGTGTGGAAGGTTATCAGAAGCGCTTTGAACGGCACTTCCCAACTTGGACTCAAGCCTCAGTTTTGAGCCTTTCGCGGTATTTAGTTTCAAGGGCCCGTTCTGGCTGGTTTCGCTTTTAGCAGAGTTTTGGCGCAGGGGCTTTTGAGAGTTCCGTCTTCTTAATTCACCAAAAATAGTTTCCTTATGAGCAAAAAGATCGGCAATAAAACTCTGCTGAAGAACTTCTGTGGCTTGATTGAAAGCATGTACGCTTTTGCCCTCGATTTCCGCTGCCCCGTTCCTGGGCCTCAATACCAATGCACCAAACTCACGACAAAGTCTGTTCTTCAAGGACAAACTTAAGTCTTTGTCCTTAGAACTGATGATTTGCACAAGACGATTCAAATGGGTCAAAAGCGCATCAAGAGTGGCCAAGTTGCACACGGGCAACTCAATTAAAGTGTTCTGTAAGCCAGTCACTCTAGACTTATCGTCATTAGGATCCGAACTGCCCACAGGATAACTCTGATAAAGAGTCTTGATCAAGTCAAAGAAGGTATGAGAAACAATCGAGTCGGGTAACTCCATAAAGTAGAGCTTCAACACGTTGGTGACGGTTGCTGGATCGTGTTTTTTGAGAATTTCCAGAATCTGGGGCAAATCAGTTTGTTCATTCAATTGCAGCCTCAACTGATGGACTTTGGAAAGATGTACAGGTGCCGTCCAGAGGCTAACTCTCTCTTCGTCATTGTTCAACTCTGGATAGAGAGTGTCGAGGTAGGACAAGATCGTCTGAATGATGAAAGGTACTGCTTTCTTGTCTAGCCGGGCCTTGACGTTTAAATCAACACCAAACGTCTGCTTAATGTTTGAGTTATAGTAGTTATCATACAATGTGACACGGGGCAGAAATTTGCCGGTGGCATAATTTTCAATCAAGAACTTTAAGTCGCTGGCCGGATGCATGGTTTCCTCGACAAGAAGCAACTTGTCGCACGAGTATTTCAACGAGCTGATTTTGTTGGAAAACGCGGCAATAAAGTCAAACGTGGCCTTTTTGATGGCCTTCAAACGATCCAACTCGCACTTTTGCATGAATGCCAAGTGATCCATGACTGTCTCCTCATACTCACACCTGATGCCGTCTAGAACCTTGGTGGTTTCGTAGTATTGCGCGTCTAATGCATTCACTTCCTTAACAAGCTTTGCATACTGTGACCGATCATTGTAATCAACAGCAGCCACACCAATGGCTTGTTTCATGTCTTCTAAGTAAGTGGAAAACTGGTTTGTTCTGCTGCCCAGAGCAGCGATAGGATCGTAATTTGTATTTTGGGCCAGCTTGGAAAGATCAAACTCAGAAAGCCCCGTCATCTCAAACACCACCGGTTTCCATTGGTAGTAAAACTGAGAGGAGTTAATAAAGTTTTTGTTTGCGCCCATGGACCCAATCATCCGGATGAAACCGTGGGTGATCAAATCCTGGCCAAAAGCCTCTGCCTTGGCTATATTGGACCGTAGCTCCGGCATGTTGTCAAGGAGCCATTGGGTGATTGAGCTGCCGGTGGAAACGTTGTGGTAGGTACCGAGAATCGCCACCTTATGCGAGGTCAACTCGATGTGGGACAAAATCTCCACAAGGAGTTTTTTCGTCGATGCTGAGTTGTAGACAGACCCTCCAAAGGAGTAGGTTTGCTGGCCCGATTCGTCATGTGCATCCATTGGGCCCGACGCCTCCAGCGCCAGAATCTCGTCGGCGGTAGTTTCCGCAAGCGACTCGTCAAGTTCCTCCTCAGTATAATGCTGCTTGAATTCCTCCACAAGCCTACACTTATTGAAGTATTTCTTCTGTAACTTGTCCAAGCTGGACTTGGCGGTGCTGTACTGCTTGAATTTACTTGCAACCACCTGCTCCAGGAACCCGACCCGCTGCTCGTGCTCCTTGCACCATTTAGTGAACGGTTGCAACACCAACTCGTTGATGTTTTGCGCAATTAGCACGTGCTGCTCCCCCTGGCGGCTAAAATTGCTGCCGATTTCGCTGAAGGCGTTTTTCACTGTGGACACGTAGTCGTCGTCTGTATGACGCTTGCTTAAAAGCTTCATTGTCGCCGGCAGAGACTCTAAATCTGTGCCGTACTTTAATTCCAGGTCCATTCTCTTGGTAAAAAGCGCAATAAAGTCCTCATTTTCTTTCACGCCCTCGTAGAGCTCGTCAAAGAGCGCTTCGTGGCCCAGATGGTAATCCTCTGTCCAGAAAGAGTCGGCAAAAGACATGGCTATGCAAATAGTGGTAGATAAGATAACCTAAAGATGAGGGGCCGGTTAAAGATAGAAAGCAATGAGATATTTACCGCTTTGATGTGAAAGAACAAGTTGCTTATTTTTTGCTTAGCGCTGACGGCTTGTTTGGATATATCCGATATGCACAACTTTGGACTGGTTGGCGGTGACCTGATGGAGATATAAATAGCTGAGGAGCTCGGAGGATCAGTCAGGGCAAGTATGACAGACGGCGAAATTGATGGAGGCGCGCGTCACGTGACGTGAGCCAGCACGACATTCGACAAGTCGAACAGAAGACGCGTAGAAATAGGGCCATGCGAGAACGGGTTTGCAGGGTTAGGGAAGTAGTTCATGGATCTTTGTTTCATGTTGAGGAGATTTGTTTTGTGTTACAATTTGCCGTCTTCACGGGAAATCAAGCAGCTTGAAGTGTTCTCGATTTTGTAATTTTGCTCCTTTTTTTTTTTTTTTCTCCTTGCTTCATTATTAAGTTTTTGCAGACTTGTGCTCCCTTTTCCCCAAAAAAGTGACAGTGAGCTGGCTTTTCTGAAATCTGTTTTCGGCGTATTCTTGCATGAGAATATTACTGAAACTGATCTCCTATTTCGCCCAAGTTGCTACCAGCTTTCCATTTCTTTTATGCTTTATTCGTTGGAAAAATCGTCACTATAGGTAAATTTAGTTCAGAAGAAGATAATACCCGAAAGTTGGGCATGTTTCAACATACTTCTTAGGGAGATCTACCCTGGACTACACAGAACAGTTGCCTACGTAAGAGAGGTATCAGCAAGTGCCATAGATCCAAGAAACCTTGCCAATTAAGGTAAAAATATTTCTAAGGGATGACAAACAGCCTTTGGGACGATCAGGCTCATTGGAAAGTAAAGAGAAAAAAGATTAATCCTACAAGAACGTAATTGGTGTGAAAGGTACTCAGCAGGTACCCCGGTCCCAACGGTCGCACACCCCAGTGTTGTAATCAGTGACCAGTGTTGGGCGTTGTCGTAAAAGATCGTAAATCGTAAATCGTACATCATAAATCAAAAAACGGTATTAGCACTCCCATTCACGATTTACGACTGGTGACTTTTTGGCCTGTCAAAATCGAAAGTCGTAATATGATCGTATCACGGTCCATTTACAATAATTTACAATAATTTACGATAATTCACGAATTCGTATCACGATCTCATTACCACTTCACGAATTCGTAAAAGGACTTCCTTCACGATACACTATCCGTGAAATTTAGTCTCAATTTTTAACTGATTCGCGTGCTTTTTATTGATGCGGTTCTCGTGCGCGACCGCACCCATTTCGTTAGGGTGAATTTAAAACAGCGTTTGAGGAGATGAGGCACCCAGTAAATGGGCTCTTGTGTAGAGAAATACTTTTATATATTTCTCGAAGGGCTCGCCTGTCATCACATACATGATTGAGTAGAGATCTAGGCGAGGGTGATCATACATGTTTTCAAGATGACGTGGAGCTGAGCACACAGATCACTAAAGAAATCAGTGATGACATCCATGACCTGATGCGAGTAAACGCGGATGAAATCTTGGAAGTCGATTATATTCGATATTTATTTTGATTGAAAACCAGTTTCATCTAACATTTGCGATCATACACCCTCAATCTATCCTTCAATACATGAGGAGACCGGCCAGGCTTAACCAAGGTTGCAAAACACATCTTTGTGAAATTTTCATTTGAATTTTTTAGGTCGTATTACAGCCTTCACACACTCATACTCTTTATGGGTTAAACTGATGATCAACAACTTGAAGAAAGGTTGCTCTCCAGCAAGTTGGTTTCACATGATGCAAAATCGCAAAATCGTATAACGACAAATCCCAAAATCGGATTACGATAAATCCCAGATCGTAATTCGATTTTTGCCATTTGCGATTACGACTGGTGAAAACGATAGCCGAAGAAATCGTAAATCCAATTTCTATGGGGATTCCGACCGGCCATCAAATCGTTTTTCGTAAGAAATCGTAATACGTGTCGTAACGTGCAACACTGGTTGTAACTCGTCGCTGCCTTCGCTACTCTCGCTACTTAAAAGAATACCCGAGAATATTCCCAAGTATTAGTATTTATTTTCAGCGACAATCACTAGTAGCGATGGTCGCAGTGGAAGTACCTATCGCTACTTTCGTCGTTACTCACTACTCTCGTCGCTACTCACTACTCTCGTCGCTACTCACTACTAAGAGATCATTTTGTGCAGAAGGGTTTCAATGACGACGACAGAGTAGAGTTTCATTTTGTAGGTTACTAATGGTTGAAATCTTACCACATCTTGCAAAGATTCACGATATTGTGTGCTGTAGTCACGCCCCAGTTGGACTTTGGCCCTTGAAAATATCATCCAGAGACGTAGATAAGTAGCACCTACATTCATAGTGAGAAGATGAATGTTTTGATCTCATCAAGACTAAATAGTTTAGACACAAGTTTAGACACTAGTGATTCTTCAAGTTTGGCGAATTGAGAGCCTGATTTTACTACTTAGGAGCTGACTGTATCTAGATTTACTAGCCTTTGGGTTAATACTTGTCCAAAATCTATGACCTATGTACTCTAATGTAACGACTTTCTTGAGTATCCTACCACTATCCTAAGAAACACACCAGTGGACAACCAATCTATTGAAGGAGGAATAAAGGAGGAATAATTGAATCAGTCGTTCGGTTTTTCTTTTCATAAGGACGAAAGTCACGCAAAATTCATTACACCTCTCTCCGAGGAAAGTAGAAGTAGAAAACACATAACAGCTTCCCAAGCCGCAAATATTTCAAAATATTTATTTGAGACGTCCTACGCGATAGTTTAAGCATTTCTTCACATTCAATAGCCGATTTTGCCCAAGAAATGTAAATTGTCGACAGGGTAGTTCCCTACTGTGAAGGAATTCACTTAAAGAATTTTCCAAAGCTTTTTATTGAGCACTTGGCCTATTCAAGCTAGACACTTACTCAAAGCGTTATTGTCGTTTTTTGGGGGCCTGGACTTGCACAAGGAAAGTCACTGGTCCAGGTAACAATGTCCCCACAGTTCGAAAGAAAGAATATTTACAAGCTGTGTCCCTGTTCTCATTGCCTAGGCCACTGAAAGTTCCTTTTTAAAATATTTCTAGTGCCTTCTGTTCATTTTTAGACCTTAATTCTCTTATGTTTCACCCCATGGCGAGTTGCCTCACACTTTCGTACATTCGTCGTAAATTCATACATTTCGATCCGGTTTCGTACACATCGGACATGTCAGTACGAGAACGATGGATTCTGGACCATACATTCCAATGTACGTCGTATACGATGCAGCACTGCTTTTCGTTGTTATTAGCCCCAAATGGCTTGGCTTCTTAGAGGCTTTTCCAGCAAAAAAAGCCTCGGTGATTCACTGTAGGAAAGCACACAAGAAAAAGAAACAAGATACAGAAACAATATGGAAGCCCGAAGCTTCAGCCTTGCTGTGTATACTGTGGTATGATTTAACAGCCTCGAATAAAGTCCCTCGCTGTGCAACTAAATACAGTCTATTCTCGCTATAGGGGACTTGAGTAGAAGATATTTTCTCGTTCCTCGGTCGTTGCTTCGGGAGGACGTGAGACTGCGACTGCCGAACATCAAAAAAATTCAAAAACAGCTATGTGGAATTGTAGACATTCATTTAACGCGCAAAGAGGTCGGGCGATCTTGTGTCCTAGGCCTTATGCCCAGGTAATCAAGTGGGGGACGAATACCCGGAACGACGTAACAGAATATCTTACCTACCATTACTGGCATCATACAGGCATGACATGAAAATTGAGAATCTACAGAAGTACATGGATCGATCAGAGAGGAAGGAGAGCTTGACGGAAGGATAGAGAAGCTTTATAGATTGAGTGACATTGAAGAATCAACTGACCGGAGCCAAAATGCTGCCCGAAACTCAGGATATGCAACGAGCATGCAACGGAGCGACTCTAGATGGAGGATGGCGAAGAAGTCTTAGAGGTGACGATAACAGTGCCTGGACAAACGAATGCCTCGGTCTCATAAATCACGATACAGACGCCCAAACGTTGGACAAAATCATAGAATACTTGGTTGAGCATGAAATCAAAAATTATAGAGATACAGTTGAGTCAAGTCTATTAGGGCAGAAGTCGATACTTAGAAGAAGAGAGGGGATGGGAGCCTTGTATCAATGATTGAATCTTAAGAGATCCCAAGTCTTAGGGTACATAGTTACATAAAAGGAAGTGTCTGGGTGATGCTATTGCCTACATCAAGAAAACTCATTCACACAAGTTTCCGGCGGAAGTAGTGCATATAAACTCGAGTTCTGCACACAATCCTGGGTCCTCCTTCGTTGCAAGGCCGGTGGTCAAGAAAATCGCATCCCCGATAGCGACAATAAACTGAAAACAGATAAGGCTAGGACAGATAAGGCTAGGACAGATAAGGCTAGGACAGATAAGGCTAGGACAGATAAGGCTAGGACAGATCAAATTAGATAATCTTATTGCCTATCTCAGAACGCTCTGAAGCATCTCGTTGTTAGCCTTTTCTCTATTTTCAAATGATTTCCCTGTGAAGTAAAAGTCCATTTTCCTTGTGTACTCCGAGTGGAGGCTTGATATGGTGAGTGCGGGAGTCCATGGAGTGACAATCGACCTCAGTGAAACTGACAGACCATAATTTGCAGAAGCTGTTCTGACGGCCAAATAAAGCCCCAGAAACACATGGAAAAAGCCGATTAGCCGCCGACTAGCTTAGCAATACCAAGGTCGGTTTAATAGATTCCGATCTTTCCAAAATAAGAAAAAAACCCAGCTCAAATCACTTTGATTACTCAGATAATATGTGTGGCCCTATGCCTAAAAGTGTGGCGTCGTGCACACTAAACTCTCGATTAGTAGGAGAGAAAGCGTTTCGCTCCGCCCGGCGCGCGTCTCTCATCTCCAATTAGTTTCCGCTCGTGTTTCAGGTTATGCCCGCTGAAACCCTCACTTGACCTTTGTTCAACACTTTCTCTGGACCCACCACATCTATCGACAATACTTTGTACCTGCTGGAAAGTGTGTTCGCATCTAACCGCCACCTAGTGCTATTTTGCTGACACTAATCTGGGAAAACACTAGCAAGTACGCCGAGAAAGTCTCGTGAAAACACTCTCTTAAACACTTTTGTTCGTGCATTACCATGAATCCCTCCAACATCGGTCCTTCCACCCCTCCCAGGGCTAGAGAAGGTATTTATTCGAGCAATTTGACGCCCAAATCTACCAGTTTGCCCCTTTTCCAGGGCCAACCAGCTTTTGATAAACCATTACGGACTCCCAAAAGGTCGCCTTTCTTTGATGTCAATGACTCAAGAGAAAGCCACCTAGAATCACTGCCAGATCCCGCCAAAAACAGTATTTTCGATTCAAAGTGTGTCTCGGATCCGCCTGTCACGCCACAATCACTTCCTGGACTATCGCTCTTTCTTCCGACGCCGCTGACAGTAGGCACCGGCCGAAAACCCCGGCCGAAAACGGAAACGTACCGACCTGTACCTCACTCGAAGCCTCTTCTTGCTAGATTTCAGGAAATTGCTGGCAATGAAATCACGGAATCGTGCAGCACTTTCAACGGCGGTTTGCTTGAAAGCCTCAGTCCTGAAACTTCCCTTCATTCGGCGAAATTCGGGTCTGAAAGTCACTCTGTTCAGCAAACCCCATCCGAAACTTCTTTCAACCCACCTTCAGACCTGATTGCTTTAAAGCTGTGCACGCAGGATTTGCACGAATGGAAAAACACGCCTCATACACCCATAAGGACGCCAGGAATCGAACAGAAACCATACTTTGAGCCGTTTTTGGCTGACGATGAAGATGCGGTCAAAATGTGCCATATCGAAGATGTCGAAAAGATTCCTCGATACGAGCTCCCGAACCCGTTTATAGACGATGACACCACAAGGAAACAACCCACAAAGCGGCCGAGAATCGATTATTCGTCCCATTTGGAAATGGTTAACAATCGCACGGGTGAGCGCAGGGTGGAGAAGTTGACGCCCGAACAAATGAGGTTCCGTCCAAGAAAATTGGATTTCACGCTGGCCGTGAAGCTGAAGCTCCCAAAACAGTCGTTTTTTTCGAAAACGGACGATTACCGCATGGCAAGTAAGTATGTGGAGAGCCGGATCGGGAAAAACTTTGCCATGGGGGACCCCAAACCAAAGGGTTCTCTTGATTTCGAGATTTTCGCCGACGAGGAGAAGTGAATAGAATAATTTATAATGAGAGTTGAAAAGGGTACAGTCTTCAGTTCTCAGAAGCTTGTTGTATGAGAAATGAAACGAGGCAGTGAAGTGCAATTGCCCGAAATCATTACTGAAAACCATGGTTCTTCGACTTTCCCACCCCACGTGTTAGAAAGCCAGCCTGGTTTCACAAGACGATCTCACTTAATACATCGCTCAGATAGAAGAACCCCAAGATTAAGCGAATGTCTTCTATATTTTCCTCCTGACTACTAATTTCTGACTCCTGAACAGCCTGTAGAGCTCTATACCTTCATACAAAACGCTCAAGTCCTCCGGTATTTCTTGATGTTATCCCATCCAATGGAGTTCCCATTCGGAAGCTTAATCACCTCGATCTGATTCAACACCCCAGGTGAGTTTTTGTCCGGATATCTCGCCACATACCTCACCGGTTCACTCAAGGAATAAGTGGCATCTTCTCCGTCCCCTCTCAACTCACATGGCAACAGCTTCATAATCTCCGGGTAATCCGAAGGAAGCAGAAAGCGGGCGGTCAAGTCTGCCTTTTGCAACTCGCTGAACTCAGCAGATCTCATTAGCGAGGCATTTGGATTGCCCTCGAGCTGTGGTTGCCTTGCCAATAACTCAGCTCTCTTTCTACTCAAATTCTCCTTCTGCTTCTTCAGGTACATTTTCTCAAAGTCCGTCAACTTGAACTTATAGAACGCGTCCCACGTGTCACTAGCCACGTCTCTGTATGCGTTCACCAAAAGATTGAAAAGTGCGTTGTTATGGAGCATTTCCATATTCTCAAAATCCTCAACAAACCGGCGTTGTCTCTCAATGACAATCTCAACATTTTCGTTCGAGAAGCATTCGTGCACAAGGCCTTTGATGGGCAAATCACCACGACTTTTCGTGGGTTTTGTCACCTTGTTTGCTGAAACATGTGTACTAGTGTTAGAAGTTGGGGCAGTTTCCTTGGTGAATCGCCGAATACGGTTGATTCGATTGACCAATGCGGCATCCTTGTAGTTGCCCAGACCCGGCCCACGGTAACTCTTGTAATAGTAGTATTTGAAGTGGTAAGCCTCTTGATCCGTGTTGGACAAAAGCAGATACAACTGTTTGGGCATAGTCGATGTTTTTTTACCCTTCGTATGCAACCCGTTTAGATGAGGTTTCATGAGGCTGTGCAACGTGCTTTGTTGGGCAGCCATCTCTTTGCTGGTGACAAAGTAGTTGGGCACTTTACAGATGGAATTGACGTTAAATTCAGGTATCAATCCGCATCCCGGTAACACGTTTTCCGTCACATCTAGCTGGTTCGGGTCGACATTCCCCACAAACTTCTTCTGGCGGCCCAAAGGCCTCTTTAATTTTTTCCCATTTTCGTGCTCGTCCACGTTGATCGCAGGAGGCACGATAGACGCCTCATACAGACTATAATTACTAGCCAAAGTAAGCAATTCTCGCTCATGGGCGCTTAACGAAGTGCCGTAAACCTTCCTGTAGTTGCCCTCGTGTTTGTAAACATGCAACTTTGTGATTGGTGTAAGTGCAAGAAACGTGGCGTGGGTCAAAGGAAGCGACTGTTCCACGGTACCATAGTTAGGAAACACTTGAGAAATTGTTATCGACTCATCGTCCAGTTCTGGAGTCAACGGCCTGGTTGAAGCTATTGTCAGTGCACTGGCGGTAAAGAGCGAGCTCTCATCTGGTAGTATCTGGTGCAAAAGCGAAAGTTCAATGTAGAAAAGGTTGGTATTGACATCGTTTGCCAGTATAAGACCTTGTTCATGAAGAAGGCCATTTAACTCATCATCTGAGGCACGGAAAAGCTCCAGTTTCCGAAGTCCAGACCGCCTACAAAGCTTTGTTATCACCTGGTACGAGGATGGGTAATTCCACGACACCGCCAAGTCTTTCACCAAGACATATTGTGACTGATTATAGCTGAAAAATGGCACTCTAAGAGAGAACTCCAGAGGCATTTGTTTGTTGTGCACAGGTGGCTCTACGGCCACAGACTCCCGAAGACGACAGAATACAGGCCTTTGAGGTAATGTATCGGGAAACGTCACAGATAAAGACATGTTTTGGTGTTTTTGAATGTGCTGATAAACTGTAAGTTTGTTGTTGATTAATGTAGCGAGGCTATCTGGTGCACGGGTGTAATTCCCGGGCCCGGCTGCGAATCGATTGCAAAGTGTATCGTGAGAAAGTAGTATGAGGTCTCTGACAAACGCGGGAGCCTGATTCAAAGAGTATGAGATATTGCTGTTCCGTGAACAGATATAACAAGACCTGCTTGTTTTTGATCAATTGCCCTCGTCTTATCAGAGACCTAATGTTAGGCAAGAAGTGGAAGTCCCGGGATACCGTCTACAGCGTTGTGGTCAGACACCATCTCAAGATATTATTTTACTGTCTTAATTAAAGACAGTCTGCTCTCGCTCTAGGGGACTTGTATATATAAAAAGTCTTCATTTGTCCGTCTTTGCTTCACAGCTGATCGGGGATCGAGAAAGTAGGTGTATATCCATGCAATTACCGAGGAATCCTGGTTCCTCGGGATCGTTTCTTTCGCCACTGTTGCATATAAAAAACTCAGGATATGCTTTATATGGCTGCAAAACTTGAGTAATATGTAAATTTGCACCAGAAAAACATCGTGGAAACTCAAAATTGTCAATGTGGAATCGAAGACGTTCTCTCAACGCAAAAAAGTCGGAAAAACTTTAGTCCTAGGCCTTTCTCCATGTAGTTCGGTGGGGTTCAAAGGCCAGAAATGATGTAACAATATTGTAACATTATTACTTGCGTCATCCTGGAAACGTCTCGAAGTTGAAGAGCATTTCCTTTTTTTTTTTTTTTTTTTTGGAATTCAACAATGTGAAACTTGGGCGTATACAGAAGCCCTAGAGTCGAGTCGAGACAAAAGAAAACTTGACACGTGAAGAAGAGAGCTTCAAAAAGGAAACGATGGCGATTTTCAAAAGTTTCAGATGAACACAATCAACTGTTTGGGACCACAGTTCTGCTCAAATTTAAAGACATGCAATCAGGTGACAGAGTCTAGTGTGAGGGAAACGAAGAAGTCTTAGAGAGAGCGACGACATTCACGAGGCAAGCAAAACAACGTTTTCATATTTCACAAGACGGGCGCTCCATTTGGGCTGAACATCGACCATTTGGATGAGCATTACGTCAATCATTTCAGGAATACTTCATTGGGTCAAGACCATACAGGCAGAAGTGAATGGTTCATGAAAAGGAGAAGATACCTGTCATCTCTTATGCAGTGCATTTCAAGAGCTACCCTGTCAAGTTGTATACAATTGATTTTGAAGGGAGTGTCTGGGTGAACCGACGCTATTGCTCATATCGAAAGAACTCGCTCGAATTCCCGGGGAAAGTGGGGTATATAGACTCGAATCCTGCCCACATTCCTTATTCCTCCTTTGTTGCAAGGCTGGTGGTCAAGAAAATAGCGTCCCCTATAGCGAGAATAGACTGAAGAGCCCCATGGAGCACATGTATTTGTTTGCTGTTCACGGCCTTCACATATTTCCACACGAGTACATATGGCCTTGCAAAAAGAAGACTCGGCCCGTTGTTCAACCCGACTTACAGTAAGAAAACGGTGGTCTCCATCCGGTCCCCGCCAAGCCCTACCTAAACCTTATCAAGGAAAGAATTTTAAGTAACAACCTCTTCGGCTCGACTTGAAGAAAAAATGAAATTGAACTAATTGCGAAACGAAAAAGCTTATTTCACACACTCTTCCCAGGACACGCTCGGCCCGGTCTTTTTCATAGTACTCATGGTTTTAATTCCCTCGCATTCGCGGGTTGTCAGACCAGCCTCAGCAAAGCAGCAGGGAAAACCCCTACGAGGGACTCTCAGAATCAAGCTTAACCGCCGAACTGGCTCAAATAGACGGCAGTAAATGTGAAAGAAACCAAACCTTTTTTTGATAAGCCCAGGACAAAAGCAACAGCTTAGGAGCCACAAATATACCACCACTATCCAAAAAGAGTCGAAATCTTTTTGAAACGGGGCATTTGTTTAGATACAGCATAACTCCGAAAAGAGATTGAGCTGTTGTGGAGCGGCTTTTTTTTTTTTTTTTTTTTTTTTTTTTTCGATTTTTGGCTAGCTTATCCTCGGTCCGCACGCGATGTGCCCTTTCAACCAGACCCCACCTGTGATATCGCGTGCATCGTCTTTCATACACGTCCGAGGTACTCCGCATTTCACTCCGGTCCCATATTTTACCATAAAAAGGACTTGGGATAAGCTTGAAAAGAAATTTGGGAATTTCAAGAAAAACACCATTGTTGCAATTTTCCCTTTATCTCTGACTGGTTCAATTCCCTCAAAGAATTCCATTGCCAACCGGATATCTTCTAGCTACGTCTAATTCCTGCAAACTAAGCAATAACCGGGTCGAATACTTCAACCCCGCATTTACCCGTTGATTGTTGTCATCACCCACCGATGTCTACAGAGTCTATTACTTACGAGGTTAAAGACCGGGTCACCATTATCACATTCAATGTGCCGGACAAATTGAATGCTCTCGATGGAAAACAGTACCTCCAGTTGGCAAAATACCTCCAAGAGGCAGATGACGAAGAGGATACAGTTTGTACGCTTCTCCAAAGTACCGGACGTTACTTTTCCGCAGGCGCTAACTTCGCTGATAAGGCCTTGACGTCAGCAGACCCAGAGGTGATTTTTTCTCATGAATACTGGTTGCAGAACTTTGCAGGAAGAAACGTGTACCTTACCGACTTGTGCCATAACCACAAGAAAGTATTGGTGTGTGCGCTCAATGGCCCAGTGATTGGGCTTTCCAGTGCTATTGTATCTCTTTGCGATATGGTGTATGCTATCGATGAGACAAAAGTGAATCTTTTGGCACCTTTTTCAAACTTGGGGTTGGTAGCTGAAGGCGCTACCTCGGCTACGCTCTTCATGCGCTTGGGGTGGTCTAAATCCGCTGAGGCCTTGTTGTTTGGAAAACCAGTCAGTGGAGAAGATTTGAACAAATTGGGGTTTTTTAATAGAGTGTACACGGGGAAGAACTACACTACAGAGGAGTTCAATAAGGTTGTTTTCAAAGACTTGTTGTCCCGTTTCGAAGGACTTTACGAGCCCTCTATCTTCGCCAACAAGCAACTTCTTAAGGCCAACAGAGAGCAGTTGGTGACATCTGCAAGCGCACGTGAGTCTATTATTGGCTTCAATAGGTGGATTCAGGGTGTGCCTCAAGGGCGTTTCCTGGAAATGGCTAACAAGGAGCGTAAGCACAAGATTTGAGACATCCACGGTACGCGTGTGAAGGTACTGAAGAAGGCGATGGTATGAAGGTATTGAAGAAGGTGATGGTGTGAAGGTTTTTTGAATTTTGTATAAGCTGTTGTTCATGGCTTTTAAGAAATGATTGTAATTTGTTATCGAAGTTTACCGTCTCAACACCGATTTCCCAGCATATAGAATGTAACTTCTTCTGTTGATATTCAATGACGTTTCCAGTAGATTATGGTTTTTCTATATACTAAAATGCCAAAACAGGAATGGTGTATTTGAGAAGTATGTGGTGTGAATGATATGGTAACCGGTACATTGAAAATAAAACGTTGGAAAGGACAAGTTTAAGGGAGAGTTTGAAAAGAATGTTCTCAAAGGAGACACCTTTAGAGTTAGATGAAGAATTAATGGGGCACTGAAAAGATCAGTGATAACTGGTTTAAGATAGTAAACCATCATGTCATAAGAAATGGTCGCTATTAAGTCATTAGCTAAGTCCTCAATTGAATGTTGAACTGTATTCAGCGTGACAAACCGACCAGAACCCTTGCATATTAATTATATTAGGGAAACTAGTTAGCACCTGGCTTCCAAGGCCAGGAGAGCATATCGTTCTTTTGTAACCTCAAATATACCTAAGAATGTTGAATCTTCCCGAAGCTAACCCTAGTACGTTTTAGCGTGGTATTGGCTCTGGATAGTTTTTGAAAGAACGAAGTGATTTCTTTAAACAGAATGTATACCCTGTTTTTGCCAAGCTTGGTGTGAAAACCAGTTCTCTTCTCATATTGGTGTGTCATCTTTTTCGCTCATACCATGTGCTTTGCTTGACTAGCTTATCGGTCGACAACAAGCTAAGTATGAAAGCCGTGATTGTGGAAAGTGCTCGGACGCTGTATTGAAAAGTATTGGGTATTGACGTTCAAGCAATATTATTGCTCTCAACACCAACATAATGTGTATGAAGTGACAAGAAAGCCATGGTTTACCAGTGCAAACTGATATAAAAGGTCTTGTAGCAACTGATTTAAATACAAAGAAAATCTAGCCAGTATAACCATCGCGCATTCGAATATTAAGTCAGGCGTGATTCAATAGTGTTTCCAAGACCAGCCGTCTCCAGGGTCTTATATCACGCCAGGCGGAAATGTGCCTCAATTTCATGGTAAACTTAGATAAAGCAGCCTTTCAATAGTGTTATCGAGTGTCCCGAATCAAGAGAGCAATATCAGCCTAAACCTTTCCATTCGCTCTGGGAAAGTTTTTGAACATGGGACTATGGATGAAATCATCTGAGGTTAATAAGGGCACTCAACTAAAATGGTATTCAAAAGCAAAACATGCAGTAGTTACTGCCAATCGAATACAATGTCATAAAAAAGCCACAACTTCATCAAGTTACACAGATTACCTGACTGATATTCTCTTAAAATATAATGAAAGTTAGATACTGTATTACTTTTGTTCAAAATTTTGATTCTCGTTAACTTTTGTTCCCAGATATATATTTACACTACTCGAGTAACAGAAATACTACGAGTAGGGTCCAAGATATAAGTAATGGAGGATCAGCGCATCATATCAGGTGGCTTATAATAGAGAAACATCTTGAAAAGAGCTTAAGCCAACTAAATCTTGTCAGACACAATGATCTGCTATTGAAATGCTACTTTGTGACCTGAACCAAAGAACACTGTTATCATCACCTACATCTTAACCCTCACTACCTACAGTTCCTGACCTATGTGAAAAAGGGTCATGAAAAAAACATAACATTAAGCCGACCGAGATAATTTCAAGTAGTCAATACACCAATAGAAACGAAAACTAAAGGTGAAAGAGGTACTAAAGGTGAAACTAGTACTCGTTTCATCTAATTCCTTTCCCTGAGTTATATCGGTATCCGTCGGGGGGGTTGCTGCAAAAGTGCTGCGGATCCCACTGCAGTCGCTCCTGCGCATACCCCGGTATTTCGAGCTACAACTGCCGGGCCAGGCGGAAATCCAGCCGATAACAAAACCTTTGTTCCCACTTCTCCACACTACGCCACGGTCTAAACGGTTTTTTCGGCTCTTGATAACCGTATATGTCGTATAATCTTCCGAATCCGTCGCTCGTGGGCATCTTGCTTGCTGTCAGCACCCACAATGGACCCCAAATTGCCTTCAGCTATCCAGATACGCTAAGCTCGCAAAAGCTCCCGAGCCGGACCAGTGACGACCACGATATCGACGACGAGGATTATGTGTACCGGGAGGAGGGTATTGGCGATGAAATTTGTGCAAAATCAGCCGGGGAAAATGCAAATTGGGGCGCCTCTGATGCCAGTTACGATCTGGGAACGTGCAGTGACCAAATGGGGTTTTTAAGTGCCCAGAAAAGCCACAAACACCACCACAGTCTTCGGAAAAGCGGGTATTCTGGCAGAGGAGTACAACCAGGAACACAAACAACGGTACAGGAGGCGTCTGCAAGTGGGAACCTCGGCTCTACAAGTGAAAATACCTTTGGTCCAGTGAAATCACAACATCTTGAACACCCACTGTCGACACGAATCCTAGGGTTCGAGCCCGACCAGTTGGCGGAAATGCTTTGCCCACCGCGGGCCATGTGCAACCGCCGGTTCGACGTGATGGTCGAAAATGTTGTTTTTCTAGGGCTTCCAATACACGTTGGTGATGACGGGTCTTGGCGGACAGCCAAACGCCCCCTGGCCGCCACCGCAACAGGCAAGAGCGGTAAGAGCGGAAAGAGTTATAAAAGTGGAAAGAGTGGCAAAAGTGGGAAAAGTGGAAATAGCGTCCACAGCGAACCCTTCTGTCACCCACTGGACCATGAGGATCATGAAGACCACGATGATAAGGAGTCTGTCTCGTCCCGAGACCGTGGAATGCTGGTTTCGGGCGCTGAATCTGATATAGCTGCCGCCGAGACGGCATCCACGACGGCATCCAAGACAGCATCCAAACCAGCATTCAAGACAGCAGCAGAGTCTGAAACTCCCGTCTCTAATTCGGCTACAGGAACAGCATTAAGCATGTTCCATGTGGTGTTTGTTATGAGTCCGCCCGACATGGAACGCAACTACAGAGTGGACGAAATGTTCTACAATGTGGCGTCCAAACTTGCCTTGGTGTTGCGTTACGAACAGCATAAACACGACTATGTGTGGCAGCAGTTACGCCAGGTTCTGCGGCTCAAGGAACATGCTTCAGGTAGGGATGACCTCTTGGATCACCTGCCACTCTGCAAAGTTCTTAGCGAATGCTTCAGTGCCATCTCGCGCTCACAGGTGGCCCAATTATCGATCAACGGCAAGCTGCGGCTGTTCCAGATCCCGCTCAAAACCGAGTTTCATTCGTTGCCCGACCCAACGGTACCCTACCTTCCAGGACTGTGCCTTCTGTCTACCATCAACAGTCTTGGCGCTGCAGGAATGGTCAATGTGGGCGAGACGTCCCGCTACAGCAACAACAATCTCATGGAGGTCTTACTAGGGATGACAGATCCTAGCGAGGGCCCCAATCGCAACAACCACATCCATAGTACCAACGAAAACAGCACTAATGGAATGGATGACACCGACAATGACAACGATAACGACGATATTGTGCACTTGGCACTTCTTCTCTGGGACGACGCCGATGTGATCATCCGTGAGCTTAAGGCCGCGCCAGACCTGGCCATAGCTCGCCTAGTACGGGCTATCACGCCTACTGAGCTGCTCTGGAAAGTGTCTGCAGGCTTACGCCAACACAAGAGCCCAATTCCACCACTAACCGTAGCCCAGATCAAGGCCGTGGCGTTGCACTTGGTGTACTGGCGGCGGGCCCGTCTAATTGCCCCTTTGAACACGCGTGCCATCTACATTGTGTCGCCCATGGCCCCAATGAACACCAGCTTTGGCCACGACGTGGCTCGTTTCAGCCACCAGTTCCCCACAGTGCCGTCGCTCCCTCAATTTCTCCGTCTTCTCTCCACGCGGTCTCGAAAACCACGTCAGTTTGCATCGATTATTCCGTCGCGTGACCACAAGCAAATGTACCTCATGGCCCTCGCGTGGTTGGTGCGTTTTGGCTACGTGACCCAGCTCCACACGTACATCTGGCTCAAAGTGTCTAAGAAGGTCAAGATGAAGGTAGAAGAGGAGCTTGAAGGTGAGTTGGGGAGGGCGCCGAAAAAGGTCCTGGAGCTGGACTCAAGGGCCAGATCTACCGCTGTGGGAAAGCTCCAGCTCCAGCTGTCAGTAGACAACTCGTCGAAGCAAACAGATACTTCGGGACATCAGCTGTCGCCGTCTTCAGTAGGCGACGAGATTGAGAAGCTCCAACGAAAGTATGAGGCAGCTAGCTTTGTACCCGAAGTGGTTCTTGAGGACGACGGGGACACGATTCTAGTGGACCCGGGCCGGGCCTCGAGTCTTGAGAGAAAGTGGATCAACAAAATCATCCACGATGAGTGTAAGCTCACGCCGGACTTAACCGCAGTGTTTTACAAGCTACTTAAATACATGAACGGCAAGAACTCATTGGAGTTACTTTTGCTTCGTGAGAACGTGTCACGCAACGAGCTCCGCCGTTTGTTGCTGGAGATCGACGAGTACATCATCTCAGTAAGGCACTGGTGAACACTGCCAGTGCTTTGTCTCCTTTGTATGTCATAGGGATGCGGATTATGCGAGAACAATTTTGAAATTGTGCTGACGGAGACGATGACCTTTATCGATGATCTTTTTTGATATTAGAGTACGACTTGGTGCATTGACGGCCTAATTTTTCTTAAAGCTTTTGTGGAAATAACTGCGGCACTCCTACATCCTTAGAAACTGTATCAATATCTTCTAAGGGTCCACGTTGCGTTTGTCAGGCGACTGCTCGTAAAAATTGCAGGCGACTAACTTACTTATCTTGGTGCTTTAAATTTCATACTGTCTAACCTCAGTATATAGTTTTTTAGGTGCCATAGTGGCACAAAGGAGGAATTCTATCTCTTTTTTTTGACAACTGAATTTTTCAAGTCAGCTCAAACCATTGAGTAGTTAAATGACTCACTTGAAAGGCACATATTGTTATCGCGAGAATGGAGATTCCAACTAGCTTTACTAGTCTTTTGGGTGATCCTTGTCCAACATCTATGTACTGTAAGGTCACGACTTTACTGAGTATCCTACCATTATCGAAAAAGCACACCAGTGGATAAGAAATCCTGTGATAAAGCAATAATTGCAACAATCATAAGTTTGTTCTCTTCACAAAGACGAAAATCCGTAGCACAGAAGGAGAGCAGCAAAAAAATCTTCTAAAGGCGCAAAGTGAAACAGGGAAATATTAATTTGTGACCTCCCACTCAATGATTAATGCGTTTTTCCCCCATCTAATAAACGATTTTGACTCGCAAACGCGATTGGTCGACACGGTAGTTCCAGACTTCAAAAGAACGAAGCATAAACAGGATTTTCCAAAGTCTTTCATTGAATTATTGGCGTATGCTAACTTGGCCCAAACTAGCTTGGCACTTATTTTAAGTGATATTATTACTTTTTACCGCCCTGGACTTGTACAGGGGAAGTCATTGATCCATATAGCCATGTGCCCACAGTTAGAAGGAGACAAAAATTACAATTATCTCGCTGTTCTCGTTTCCTAAGCCATTAGAAGTATTGTTGAAAGATATGTTCAATGTATTCTGTTGTTGTTTTGGCCTTGATCCTCTCCATGGTCCTCGGAATGGTGGGGCACTTCAAACCAGTGATGTTGGTGCGCTCTAAGCGAGTTAGTTACACGATGATTATATTACATAGTATAGTGACCATCGTTGATTGATAACATTAAGAATGACTTCAATAGCGATAATGATATCGGAGAATAGTCAGTGCTTACTATCTAAAATAATCTTACCTGGTGTATTGTTTGTGCTGGCTAAACTATATGCGTTAGAGGCGACCAAAATACTTCCATCATCGGCCAGCGCTAATTGATGTAGCTCCTCTGGACTAGCAAAACAACGAAAGTTGAATTTCAACCCTTTATTCGCAGCCCCAAACTCCTAGTTCAGCAAACAAATGCGTTGTATTGTACGCGGTATTCTCGAGAACCACATGGGATCTCAACAAGTTTACATCGCCCTGAAAGAATAATCACGATTATGAAGTGTATGATATTAGTTTTCATATAGCTAAGTTGACGAAGTAAGCAGGGCTTCAACTTCCAGGGTCAAGAGAAGAAGGAAAAGGATTTCCGATGATGGGTATTCCAAATCCTACACGGGAGATACGCATGAAGATCAATTTGTCATTCTTCTCCGTCATGTACGATTGTTTAATGTACACCCCCACCGAACGTCCTCGAAAGACTTTCGTTAATGATTCCCTATTTAGTCAGCGATTCGATTTGACTGTCGCTATAATATAAGAACAATATCACGACAAGTTTTAATAACATCGGTTAGCGACTTCTTGGTGAGAATAAGCGTCGCTGACATCACTGCTTCAAACTTTCGTACATCGTCCCTTTTTCGGCCTCTTCAATGGGTTTTCACACCTCTCAGATATAAACGATCAATCTCCGGTCTTACACCTCAATGCACGTCGTATTTAAACTGTACGACACAGCGCTGCTTCAGTGTACGTCATATTGACACTACACCACACAGCACTGAAAAATAGTTGTCGTCAACTCACGCAAAGTTATTCTCCTGGGTCGCCTCCAACTGGCCGCCTTCCATCTCAGAGAAGTTAGTGAAATGGAGAGGCCGGTGCAATTCATGGTAGAACGGAAGCGGAATGTCCAATTTCAAATCGAACACACTGTTGGCATCAAAAACTGGCCCGATGAAGGAATAGTTCCAGATGCCGTCATCCGGCACTAAAAACGAACCCATGATCCGGTCCGAGAGAATCAACTGGCGTTTCTCGCTAAAAGAAGCACTGAAACCAGCAGGAGCGTTGGATACGAGGTCCTTATTGCTGGCTCCCCACTCGTATCCTTCGTCTTTCAAGGTGTACGCAGTCAAGGTCACGGACCCAGGAGTGAAAGAAACCGTCATCGACACAAAATCCTTCCGCCATTGCATCTCGTTGTTTTTCCACAATGTGGCGGCTGTGGTGACGTCAATAGGACCCATCATGTTCAAGTCGTGGCTCTGGGTATGGATCCACCCCACAAGCTCTAGCTTCAGTAAGAGTTCGTTTTTTTTCTGATCGAGAAGCAATGTGGGAAACTGGATCGAGTGTGTGGACCCGAGTTGTGGTACCAAGGCAATGGCCTTGATCTCCTTGATTTGAAGATTATCGCGAGGAGAAGACGCATAGATGAAACCGCCAATCTGCGTTCTCGTGTCAGAAATCAGCACAAACTTACGGAGAAGGTTTTTGGGCATCACGTAGGTATTGGTGCCGTCGTCAACAAAGTCGTCCGACGAAACGTAGATGTTTTTCGTGCGCAAATGCAAGTTGTTGGCTGCTATGGCGCGATTTCTCCACTCGTTCTTCGAGCTGAAGTCGTGCTGCTCGTAGTTGGTCGTAGTAATGGTAGTAATCTCTTCTCCGTGCACGTTTTGGGTTGTTGTTTTCAACGCCGTCAATTGGTTATTGGAGTTGGCGTTGGCCATGTCTGAGTCCGGTTTGGATGCGGAATCCACTTCGGAAATCTGCTGTCTCTTGGCAGAGGGCGCCCGGATATCCTGGCCCAAGATCAAGTCTCGGATCTCCGACTGTGTCAATGACTGGACATTGACATTATTTTTCCTGGCGTAATCGTTCAAAATCAAGTCTCTCAACTGAGTCTCCACATCGATCCATTGTTCATCAGTGAAAGTTGGCCACAAGTGGTGGCTTTGAGTAGTAACACTGGCATCCGGTCTAAGGATCAAATTAGTTCTCTCCTGGTTAATGCCCAAAGCCCGAAGTAAAAGAATCACCCGTGAAAATGCAGTGTACGACGAGATACTAGTGAGCCAATCGTCGTAAAAGTTGAAAAGAACCATCTGCGGCTCACTGGCCTTCAACACCACGTCGGCTAATTTGTCCACCTTCAACGCGGCAGCAAAGGGCAAGTGTAGCTCGGACGCACGGATGTTGATATTAGGGAAATCAAGCATGTGTACTTCAAGCGGGTCCAAAACTCCTTTTCTTGTAGCTATCAATTGTTTGGGCTGCTCCTCACGTGGCAACGAACGTACCAAAGCCGCCACTTCCTCGGCGGTTTTCCACTTGGCCAATGGCCCCAATCTCTTCTGCCCGGCCCACACCGATGTGTGGATAATCTTCAAAAACAACTGGCCAGTTTTCGGGTTCAACATAAACACTGCTCCGTTGATAGGCTTGGTAGACAAGTTGCCCTCGTACGTCCGGTTCACCGTGACCCGATACACATTGGTATCATCAATGAACAACTGGGTATCGTTGTTGAATAACTCGGCGTAGTTGGACGAGTTAAGCAACGCCACTTGTGGCTGAGACTGGTACAACTGGAGGCCTTTCCGGAGCCGTTCTCGGAGCACATACAACGCCGGGTTGGCCTTCATGATTTCCTTCATGGCGTTCTGCATCAACGGCTTCATTCCACTGAACCAATTGCCGTACACATCGTACACATTATAGGCAAGATCAACGCCAACCATAGCTCCGGTAGGTGACGGATATGCACTGGTACTGTCTGTAGTATAGTCCAAGAACTTGGCCCGTGTGTACCTCGAAATATCGTGGGAATCGTAATCGCCGTACCTCAACTGGACGTCCAACCAGTACTTGGTGGCCGTAGAACTGTCAAACGTGTCGTTTTGATCGTGTAAAAGCGACGGCCGCGACACGTTCCACTTGTAGGTGCTGGTCAACACAATGTCTGCCGATGACGAGTTCATTTTGTAAGACTTCCGAGGATGAATGGCCTGTTTTTCAACAGAATCGATCCTCAACACCTCCAACTCCTTGTCGAGAACCTGGCAAAGATCCTGCACCAACGACTCATGGATCTTCTGCCACAAGTGGGCCCTGAAGATCTGGATCAACGAGATCTTCAACGTGGGGATCTTCCCGTGCAAGAAGATCCCAGTCAAGTCGAGCTGCACCAAGAATCCAACATACACATTGGCCCTGTTAATTGTGGGCGACCACCATAAGGTAAACCGTCGGTTGGGAATCTGGCTCAACCCAGAACGCTGGGCATTAGTCAATTTCTGGAACTTCAACGAGTCTTCAAATCCAGAAGCCTTTTCCCAAAATAACCCTTCCCACGAATCAAACCCGGTACCCTTAAAAAGCGTATGCTCCAAGATCGTCTCGATACCTCCAAGCGCTTGAATCACGTCAGTCCTGTATGCAGACAAGTTCCAGAGCTTACCGTCATGATGGTTATTGGTCCACCAGAACGGGTTGTACCGGGCTAAACTGAACTGCTTGAACTCTCTTCGGATCCGGTGGCCCTTATCGTAAGCCAACGTCTGACGATCCTTCTGGAACAACGTACTTATTCTGGGTAACCCTCGGTCCCAGCTGGCCTCCATATCTTCAAACGTGAGCCTTCGGTTTTGCTCGGCTGCTTCCTGTCTCTTGATGGTGTACTCGGCCCACACCCTTTGAGAGTCCAAAAACTCGTTTTCCCACGTGGTGATGTAGCGGAAAATCGTAGGGATAGTACTCCCTTCTTGGTGGGTCATTCCTGCCCTGAAATGGGTGATTCCAGTGTCGGTTTGCTTCGACCACTTCAAGTCCGACGCTGGAATCAAAATGTGCGAAGCACTGAGCATTCCCAATCCGCCTAGCTCCTTTGGCGTATAGAAGACGGCAGGAGGAAAGCGTGACGGCATTTTCGAGTTCAACCCCATCTTCACCTTGTTCTGTATCTTCGTTTCGCACCTCACCAACACATCTAGCAACAGTTCTGTCGACACAATGGCTTCTCGGTAGTACGCAAACAACGAAATAAGTGACGTGTTCCATTTGGCAGCGATTTTTGTGAACGTAGCTGAACCAGACGACATGAGGATCTGGCGGATCCGGTTCTCAAACTTCTCCACATCTTCAGGCGACACCTGTAGAAACGCCTTGGCAGTACGTGCTTTCGTCCTTTGGTCCACAAGATCCCACACACCTTCCTGTGAAGACGAGTCTTCAACAACACGGCATTTGGGCAAGATCCGTACCTCGAAGCCACAGAGTGAAAATAGAAGATTGGCGTTTTCGGCTGAATATACAGACGCGTACGTGTCTTCCCACTTCATTTCGGTGAACGACGTAGGGATCCGGCCGGATAATTCCCAGAACACAGCCTTGCCAAGATTGACATCTGAACGCATCAACTTCATTCGTGAGTCCCGTGGCCAGCACTTGTGGTTGTTGTACCCAACGACATTCTCAAAATTGGGGTCTGGGTTTTCCGTAAGGTACTCTTGAACTAGACTTTCGGCCTCTTCACGGTCAAAACGGAAGAAAATAAAGATTTTGTCGAGGTACCGCATGTACACTCTAATAGGACTGGCAGTCTCAACTGTCTTGTCAGGAAATTTCATGAAGGCGTTAGGCTGATGTACTGGCCCTGCTAATTCCGAGGCTCTTTCCAGCCCCAAGACCAACAAGTCAAGTGCAAGCCCGTAGTATTGGTAGACAAACGACGCGAACTGGAGCCCACGAACCAATCCCAACTGGTTCACGTGGTTCATGTCCTTGTAGGTGAGGCCAATGTTGTTTTTGGACGTGATGTAGTCCGCGATATTCGGGTCAACAATCAACCGGAGGAGCCGGTTTAACATTGTAAAGTCGATGTTTTCCGAAAGCTTGCTTAATGATGTCTGGAACATCACGTTCGATTCGCCATTGGCCGTGCTCCACACGTTGTCTAGATTGTTGATACCTTGACACCATTTATACACCAACAAAGGAGGGATTTCGTCGTCCGACGGCTTGACCCAGTTGGGGAAAAGCTGTCTTTTGTCGGCCTCGTACCATAAGTAGTGGTCAAGGTAGGCGTCGGTGATTTTTTCAAGTGGGTCGATCGCATACGTCGGCACCAAATGGCTATAGTAGTCCATCATCTCCAACCCGGCCTCCTTGAAGATTCTCTGAGTCAAGAGGTACTTTTTGATTCGGGCCAAGCACTCGTTTGGGTTGTCGTAAGCCTGTTCAATGAGCGCCAACTCTTCCCTCTGGGCCGAATTCAATCGTGAGTTGGCATTGTAGCTTTCCTTGAGGTTTTCAAGCGCTAGAACCAAAAGCTTGGTGTCGTGCTTGTAGGAAATGGGCGGGAACGGAATCGGACTGAACCGTCTGCTCTCGAGCCAGTGCACCATGGTCTGGAATACAATAACTGCCTGGTCCGGCGACACAAACGGCCCTTTTTTTGAGAAGTTGTCCTGGCGGTCTTGCTCATTTTTAATCCACAACCGCGTGAGCCGCCCGAGGTTCTTTTTTACCACTGTCTTCTCCACAGTAGCACCCCTTCTGATCCGCTCTCGGTTGTAGTGAGCAATCGAGATCCACCCATCGGCCTTACCCTTAATGTAATGTTCAATGATCTTCTCGATCGGTTTGGGTAGTCCTGGCACTTTCCAGGGAATGTTGGCCTTCCAGCACCGCCACGCTTCGCTCAAATGCTGTAAGATCAACGCAGATTTGTTCTGCTTTAACCCGTCAGGAATCATATCCATGATATCGTGCATCACCTGGGCCCGCAACTCAAGATCATAATAGGAGTCGATTCTTTGCTTGGTTACGGTCTTGGCAACATCGTTAGTTCTGCGCCCCTCAAACTGACGTGCCAACAAATTGCCCAACCACCGCTCAAGCAACGGAATCGTGCCCCGAATAAACGAGAGCCACACTCTCAATGCAGGTTGCCAGAATCCACACCCGGGCCCCTTGCCAATCTTCTTGTTGAAGTTCAGATAAACCACGTGTTTAAGGTCTTTGCACGCCCGGATCTGGTGCATCACTTTGTACTTGTACCGGTAGATTCCCGTCAACTGGCCAATATGGTTAAAGATATAGTAGATTCCATCGGCTAGCTGATAAGCATCAACGTTGCCCAAACGGAACTGCACATGGGAGTCCACGATGATCTTCACCACACGCAAAAGCTCTCGGATCAAGTGGAACGCATGGCCGAATCGGGACTTTTTCCGCTCCTTAGTAGTCAACGTTTTGGTCGGCTTCAAGTTGAAGTTGTAGTCGAGATGAAGGTAGGTAAGACCTCGTTTGTGGAGCAAGAGGTTGAGCATGTTGTGGCCCTGTCTGCACACCTGGAGTCCGGCCTCGACCCAGTCGATGGTGGTGTGCTGGAAGTACTTGGTGGCCTTTAAGCTTTTAAGAAGCTTGACGTTTTTCACCTTGGTCTGCTTCGTGTGTGATCCGGGCGGGTTGTGGAGTTCGTTGAGCACGTACGATTTCAAGAGCTTTTGGTACGAGATACGCACTTTCGTTGGTACATTTGTTGGAGGTCTTTCCTTGTACCACGCCTTAACTAGCGCCACGTCTTGTGCCCGAACGGTGTTACCCGCACGTCGATTGAAAGGGAACGGCGCCCATAAGAGCTTCAAGGCGGCAGCAGTATTTTCAGGCTCCAAAGGGATGGTTTTGTTGTTTTCTTCTCCGTTTGACGCCATAAATGGGGAAAATCCTGATGGAAGCTGAACTTCACTCATATCAAAATCTACCAACGCAGCCTCGGCTCGTTCGGTCGAGAAATTGTGCGGTAATATCGGGTTGTACGTCTCGTGGAACACAAAGCCACGGGTGGACGAAGTGTCGGCGGTAAAGACTTCGGGTTCACGGACAAAGTTATTGATGGGTTCGTGGAACCATGGTACGTGCACGTCCTTGACAAACGAGTTGTACAAAAACGGATACGCCACCCGGTATTCGGTACGCATTGGATGCCGGAAGATGATGCGGTCAATGGCGTTAAACTCGGTGAAGTCCTCGTTGTCCTTGTTGTAGATCTTGTCCCTATATAAAGGCTCGTATTTGGGGCCTCCAGGCACCACCACATTGAGGCTTTTGGCGGTGAAAAACGCACGTTTGTCAAAGAGATAGTAGTAGTTGGCGTCGGTCACGTGCGGAAGAAGTGGCAGCGCCAAACTGAAGAGTTTAGCCATTGATGCTAGCGATAAGTGCCATTTCCTGTATGAAGGCCCATTCACACACCCGTGGCCCGTCGCGTCCTCCAATAGCGGCTTTTCGTCGTAGAGCCACTCGAAAATACTGCCGTTGTCGTACTCTTCAGAATCTAGTTGAATCGCATCCGGCAATTCGGCATCTTCTAGATTCTCCATCCAGTCAATCGGCGGCTCCTCGTCATCGAAGGGGGGGAACCGCATCCGCTTGAAATGTCTCCTATCTCGTTTTTCCCGTCGCATCATCACCCAACTAGCTGCCCACTGTGCAGTAAAAACAGGCTCAATGACTCGTGGGATTTCATCCACAAACGTGATGGCTCCGGTCGTATGGTAGAGTACCTTGACGTCACGGGCAGCTTCCCACGGCTGTGGCATGTTTTCAAGAAGCTTTAAAATCGCATGGGGCATGTATTTGAGCGACCCCAAATGCGCTCTTTTGTCCAGGGCGACTTTTCGGCTTGAAAGGTCTGCGTGGTCGAGCATGATCTTGCGGAGATGCTCGGGGGGCATTTCACTTTTGGGTGGGCGAATCAACCGACCCTTATTTCCCGCTTTGGAGCTTTTCAGAGGTCCGAACCGCTGTTTCTGGGCCTGTAACCAAAGACTTTTCTTTGTGGTTAACAATGTGGCGTCTAAACCGGCGGCTGTTTCGGCTAATTTCGGAATTTTTCGGAGAGGCTCTGCTCCAATTGACGGTGGAGGCGGTGGCCTGGTCCGTAGGTTGCCTCCCGGAGGCACATTTGGGATATTTATCGCCCCTATATTTGGCTTAAAAGTGTTTGTTGCCGGTTTTGGTGGACCTGATTTTGGAGGAGGTGGTGGGGGCGGAGGGGCACGTCTTCCGGGGCCATTATTGGTACTTTTGGGTGGCGGTGGAGGCGGCGGTTTCGACGCCATCTTCTTTGCGGTGTGAAAATAAGTGTGGCGAAAGAATGATTGGGTGTGAAAGATGAAGTTGATGTCGAAGAGTTGAGATGGAGGAGAAAGCGAGCACCTGGGGCACGGCTTGTGTGCAGTACATTAAGTTAAGGTGTTTGGAGCCCGGCGAGTTCCAGCAATTTTTGGGCTGCTTAAAGTATTTGAGTAAATAGTGGGGATGAGAAGAGTATGAAGAGCCATATTGGCAATTTTCAGTTATTTTGGTCGTTGGTGTGTGTGTTTGTTTGCGTCTTCAATTTTGCCTCAGCAGCCCATCACTGGCTCGGAAATGCGAAGACAGTGTAGACTCAAGAAGACGTTTTTTTTCACGATAATGAAAGATCTTTCTTTTTTTTTCCTTTATTTCTTTCCTCTCTGATCTTCTCGATTTCTTCTTGTTCTTTCGTTTCTTTGTGTTTCTTTAGAGTTTTTCCTGCTGACGCAATTGATCATTGACATCGACCAAGGTATGCGCACAAGCAGATCATCCAAGGAAACACATCACTGTTTCAGTTAGAGCTTGAGCATTGTTACGCATTTCACACTAATAGAGCAGAAGATTTTTGTCTGGTTAATTGCTTCATACTTGCTTTGTTCGCGATTTATGTGATTTGTTGAAATGCTAGATTCAGGACCTCGGACTATCCGTATGGAAGAAAATCCCGGGTGCCGTCTCAGTGGTACAACTGCTATAATCATTCGGCAACCAAACACGAAAACTTGATAAGATTAAGAGACTTTTCTTGCTTGATTACAGTTTCTTTTCAATACTTGAAGCATAAACAGTCGTAGCAGCTGAAAAAAACATTCCATATACCACAGATATATATCATTTGTACTGGTTGAACCCCCCGACCCAAAGAAACACGAATCAATGGCTCTTTTGTAGAGTGTCAAGATGGGGCGTATGGTGGGAATGGGTTATTCCATGAATTTTATGAGAACTAGAGATCCGAGAAAACTCTTACAAAAGCCTTTCAACCAAACAAACCAACTCGAGACCATCTTCTTGGTTATGATACTTCTCACAGTGCATGTACTGGCAGGGCTCATGGTAAGTATGAGACATTTGTTTTCGACGACGAAGCATTAGTACCAAAAGTCCGTGAAAGTGAAAGCAAATACCACACAAATATTGCCTGAAGCTTACTTAGTTTATATTTCACTCCATATATTCATTAATTCGCCATCGAGGCAAATACAAGATCTGGATGTGACTCGATCACGAACTATAACTTGCTACAGTATGAGAACAGATCATATCACCTTAAACCAAGAGAAAACTTGAATGCTTGGAAAACACCTCTCAGCCATGCCGTCTCAATACCCTATTCTCTTAGTATTTTTCTAGTTCTAAACAATCCTTTCCTCGAGCTTCTGGCTAAGTAATCTCACCGTTAATTGGCTGCAAAATTACCATCACTTAATTGCTGCAGCGGTCTGATTGAGTGGGAGGCGCGCACCCGATGTGGACGCGAAGCGGACCCACACCCAACCTACAACACCCACTAATTCAACCTCCTCAACAGAGATAACAACTGAAACCGAGAATAAGCAAAAAAAAACCCGTAGACAAAAAAACCCCGTAAACAAAAAAACCCCGTAAACAAAAACACCCCGTAAACAATAAAACCCCGTAAACAAAAGACCCCGTAAACACAACTTGCCACCAATTCTCTCAAAATCCGGTGTCTCAACCATTTCCATCATCACCCCTTTCTGCAATTTCGCAACTCTTTTTCCAATTTCTCTCTTCCCTCTTCCTTCCTCGTTTGGTCGTGCACTCGCCCCGAGCACCGCGCACCTTCACCTTCAAGCCCCAGTCGGCTTCGGTCTCCTCTCTCCACTAAAAACATATCGTCACCCCAAAAAACCCACGCTAAAAGCTGGAAAAACAATACATTTGTGCATCATCTTGCTCGATTTGCCCGCCAAAAGGCCGGATTCAAGACCTTGCAGCCGTACACGCACGCGAACGACGCATTCACCCAAAACCACCACGCCATGGCGTCCTCGACAGCTTATGCGCACGTGACCTCGGGTGCCACGGGAGCCGTCTCGTCAGCTTCCACGTCACTTTTTGCCGCCACTCCCACGCCAGATCTGTATGTGGAGGCGTTTTTTGAAAGCTTCCGGCGTTTTGGCGAGGCCGTGGCCGACCAGAGCGAGCTTTCAGAGGCCCAGAATCTCCGCTGGGACCGGTTTGGCCTGCTTGCCGCATACGCCTTCTCCATTTATGGGATTTCCACGTTTTTCGTGGCGTTGATCCTCAACAGGACCGCCGTGATTGCGTCGCTGGCCGGCCCACGTTTACGCTTGGGCCGCGTGCCCCGATTTCTAACGGCTTTCCGCCGCCTGCCTGTTCCACAGGGCGTTGCTTTGGCACTTTTAAGGGCCTCAGCCGTGATTCTTCTATGTTACCAGGCCCACAACGTGTTTGTGGCCTTGGCCTTGATTGGCCGCCATCTGGACCCGCTACAGGTGACCCGGATCACGAGGATGATCCCCGCACACTGGTTTGAGTACAATCCTAGCGAATACGCTAGTGATAAGTACATGCAAATGCCTCGTCATGAGGTCCGCATAGGCCCCACCACGGCCATGCTCTGGCCTGTTTTTGTGACCTACAGCTACTCGCTTTTTGTCGAGACGTTTGCCGCGGCTATTTGCAATACGCGTCCGTTTCTTGAGGGCGGCCTTACGCTTTTTGAACTCTCGCTTGCGATCCAGGAAATGAGCTCTGGTTTTTTCTTTCTCCGCAAACACGCGGTGGCGAAGCGGCCTCTGGAGGAAATTTTGCTCATATGTCTTTTTGCGCTTGCCGACCAGGTGGCCAACCACGTGGGCGCTGTCGCGTATGCCAACCGGTACCGATTGATACCTCTGACGATTCTCAGCTCGATATTTGTGTGGTACTTCTGCACATTGATGGGTCTGGGCGCCATATTCAGCTTGCCGCTGGAAATTGCCTTGACCTACGCCACGTTGGTACTTACGCTTGCGGTGATAGGCTTGTGTGGAGTGATTTTGGTGCTCACAATAGTGACCAAAGGAGGCCGGATTGACGAGCTCAACCTCGCTCATTTCTTTGCCGCCACCCACCCAAACCAAGAGCTTTTTGCTACCCACCTTGGCTTGGACCTTCTGCAGGACTTCTATACGGCGGTGATCAACTTGGGCTTGGTGGCAGTGACCCAGGCGGGCAAACTGAGCTATTTCACTGCCTATAACTATGTGGCCAGCCCACGTGACACGTGGTTGGAGCGGGGAATCTTGGCCCGGTTCCAGCGGCTGGAAGAAGCCGCCAAAATACCTACAAAGTCTCCCACACCCCTGCTGCTTTCCCCCGACGATCAGACCCACCGAATTCTAGCCTATCTTGGAGAGAATGGTCTTTCGGGCTACTGTAATATTATCAGCCACCCGTCTCCACGCTTGATCAACGGTCTCGACGAAGACCGCGAGCCTGTTCTGCGGATCGCTTCGATTAAGTTGCGTGTTGTATATTTTACCGAGACGCTCCTGCGGTTTGCTCAACTTTGTGAGTGGTTTGCGCTTCATGTGTTTTTCTACTGGCCGAAAGAGAAGATATTTGGGCGTCGTAGCGTCAGTGACACTATCAACAACAACGACAATGTGAATGTGAATGTGACGGAAGGAGGCTTGTTTGAGGAGTCCGAGGCCGAGTTTGAGGCTCGAAGGGCCCGTGCGCCTCGGTTCATTCACCATTTATTGGTTCGGAACGGAACCAACGGCGCCACAAACGCTTCTGAATCGAGTCAAAATACGCAAGCCTTTGTCGAGGGGTCATTCTCAGCCGATTCGGATGAAGATGGCTCGCCTGACTTTGAGGTTGTTGAGACAGACTCAAACGCGTCCGATTGGGAGTCAGATTATGATGATGATCACGAGAACAACATTATCGTCGATATCAACAACACTAAAAACTACAGTACCTCCTATCGTGGCCCCAGTCAGTCGGCTCTTGAAGAGCTCATGACCCCTGATACCTTAATCGAGCTCATTGAAGATCGCGACATTTTGCACCAGCATCTCCACCACGATGCAGCGGAAAAAGGTGTGTTGACCAGATCACGTTTCCGGGCCATGGCCGCCGGTACGACGAGCCGCAAAAGCCAAATGGCCGCGTTGGTGGATCTTCTCTTGACCAAGCGCAAGAACCAGTTGACTACAGAAACAAAAAACACGACACATGGCGAAAATGGCGCTGGAGGAATCGACGACATCGACGACATTGATCCTCGCATTGCCTGTGTCATTTGCCAGGTGGAGCCCAGAACCCTCATCACTTGGCCATGCAAGTGCTTTGCTATTTGTGAGGGGTGTCGTGTGAGCCTTGTTGCAAAGGGAATGAAGGCGTGTGTGTGCTGTCGTCAGGATGTAGAAGGAGTGAGCAGGATCTATCTTCCATGATGAAGAAAAGAGGAGGGTAAAGAGGAAGAGAAGTGGGAGGAGATGGAGAAAAATAAGGAGTGATGGGGGAGAGGATAATAGTGGTAGAACTACGATGAAGGAGATCATGAGCATGTGAGAGGAAATAGCGATAGTAAAGATAATTTTTGGAATGGTTCAAATGCCATTTTTTCAGTGGTCAGTGTCAAAGGCAAGGATAATCGAAATCCTAGTTTCGCACGGTAAATGGCCACTCGCTGCCCTGGCGAGAATACGAAGGTTTGGACGACGGTAAAGATCATGTACTATATTAAAGCAAAAGGTCGATCTTTCAATAAGGCTACTGAATAAAGCGCTAAGTAGTAGCATTGGCCATTTTTGGTTGATTGGGGAAAAAAATTCCGAGGGAAGCACTAATAATAAAATAGAAAGAAGTAAAATTGAGGAAAAGAGAAGTAACAATTAAACGGTCTGTCAAAAGGTCGAATAATGAAGGGAAATAAACATTGTGACTCAAATTAAATCATGATTCAGAAGATAGAGAGAGAGGAACATCAACAGATGGATTGAAACATGGATTAAAATATGGATAAAAAGATGGATTGAGACTTAGGATGATTGCGGAAGGGAAGGTAGAGAGTAGGACCTGATATGCAGCATAATCAGGGCTGCAAATTAATATACAACACTTCGCCATTAATCATGGCTAATTTAAGGGAAAATCAATATTGAAATAATAATCCCATCATACCAATCTTATTGAAAAGTTATCGGTCCTTTGCATCCCAACTGTTCGGATAGTATCAGCATGTAAAGGATGAACACTTCATGTACCATTTCAGACTAACTTGATACCATGTTCTGATAAGGACGAAAAGAAGATTTGTTTGCTAAAACAAAAGCAACAACCCAATTAGCCACTTGGCGTGGATCACAAAACTTCTGTCCTGAAGGTGATAATTTATACAACGTTACTTGTTTCAAACTCAACGCAAATCGTATCTACAAAAGTGTAACCTCGCCAGGCACCTCTTCATCATTATCATCATTGGTCATGTTTTCCCGATCATTGCTAAACAAGTCCAATCACGTTATCCTTGATCCTGAGTAGACAAAATATGGTGGCCTCTGCTTTTGGACTACGATTTGTATCTCACGCACGGATTTCGAAGAATTGATCGCTAATGATTTCTCTTGTTGCACCTTTGTTTTGACATTCCAAATGTGCTTAGGTATTTTACTTCTCCACTCAACTGAAATTGGGAAGTTGATTCTTGAAAACCTTTGTGAAAAACTGAGTACTGAGTAATTTTGGATGACTAGTGTTAAATCTGATGTCTTCCTCACGTGTGCATACGGACTGACAATGAAACAATGGGACTTCCGGCCCTTCATTTCTAGTTGAAACCAGTGTTCTCATAAATACAACTTTTGACTTATTTGATTTAACAAGTGGTTTTTCGGCGTAAATTTATCTAGCCCGCTAAGTCGAAATGATCGTAGATATTCAGCACGTGAACCCTGATTTATACAACAAATGAAATTTGGATTGAGCAAGACCTGATCCTTTGAATGCCTTGAAGAAACGAAGCAGATTTCATAAACGTAACTTTGATCGGGCTCAAGGGTAAAACCAATGTCTACGTACATCCATGCCTCGATATTACCGCCTACTTTTCTTGCAACGACCTCGGGCAACGTCGTAGAGCTAGTTAGGAAGGCCAGAGTTGTACTACTCCTCTCATTAAATAGCAAATTAGGCGCCTATATACTTAGTATAGCAGAACGGACTTTTCGACAATCTGTAACCAAGTCCAGGCCTGAATTGGTGAATACAGCATTACTCGTGTCTTGATGTTCAACGAAATTTTGAGTTCGTGTTACCTCGAATAAGTCACACCGGTCGGAATTAGCCAAAGGAGAAAATTGGCGACACTGCCTGATTCTCAGACCACTGCGCACAATAAATTAGAAAAAAAAAGACCTTAAATGGGCCTGCTATGGGCCTGCCTTTATGACATGTAATGAAAGTGAAAAACCTTCAGAAACACAGTTTGTAACGAAAAAGTTCAAAAAAACAACTTCATCAACTAAGAGACAGATGCTTTGAAACTAAAGAGCGTGTTTAACTTAGCCCGGCACCAGTTTCCCATCTTCTGGCTGGTCGCTCCTCCTTCCAATAGGGGCAGTGCGGCACTGCGGGTATGGCCCGCTCGACGGCGGACCCGTACACCATGGCAACAACGGCCGGCGCGCGCGTGCGAGTCTAGCAAGAAAAAGGCGAAATCAGCCAGACTAAAAAAAGCCTGAAAGGCGTCTGGCACTCACATACGTGAACGAGTTGACCAGTTTACTGAGCCAGCCGTAGAAAGCAAAACAAAGAAGAAGAAGAAAAATCAATACAAAAAGACTCCTATTTATTCTCGCCCCCACAATATGACACTGCCTGCCGAAATCTCGGCGTTGCCGCCCTCACTAGACTTTCTAGAAGCCAAGCTTGGGCTTAAAGTCACGTATTGTTTGTCGCTTCTTGAAAACATACCGGGTGGGCTGATTATCTCCAGATACATTAAGTCATCGTACAAAGACGACCCGATCCGGTCGTTGTTTGAGTTTGCCTTGTTTGTGTTTGCAGTGCACTACTTTCTCTCGTCGAAAAAAAAGGAAAACAAGGCGGAAATCGTGAAATTTTCTCAACGCGAGATCGACGAGCTTATAGACGAGTGGGAGCCCACTCCGCTTATTGAACCTGTCACCGAGTTGGAACACTGGCAGCTAAAGGAGTATCACGTGCAGGGCCAGAACAGTAGCCATGTGAAGCTTGTTGGATATCCTGAACTTAGCACGGTTATAAACATGTCGAGTTTGGATTTTCTCGACCTCAACAAGAGCGACCGGTTGAAGCGTGCCGCCAAGGATAGCATCAGCAAGAGCGGGGTAGGCGCTTGTGGTCCTCCCAACTTTTACGGGTCTCAGGATGTGCACGTACGCTTGGAAGAGGACTTGGCGCGGTTTCTTCAGACGGAACAGGCAATTCTCTATGGCCAAGACTTTGTCACGGCCGGGTCGGTGATCCCGGCGTTCTTGAAAAGAGGCGACTTGGCCGTGGTGGACTCTGGCATCAATGTGGCGCTTCAAAAAGCGCTTATTGTTAGTCGGTGTGACATTGAATGGTATGATCACAACGACGTCGACCATTTGGAGCGCGTGCTTTCGGAGTTGCACCCTATTGTCAGCAAACAGAAACCGTTGCGCAGAAGATTCATTATAGCAGAGGGCATGTTCGCTTATAGTGGAGATGTGGTCAAGTTACCTGAGATCGTCGCCCTCAAGAACAAGTATAAGTACCGATTGTTTCTTGACGAGAGCTTGTCGTTTGGAACCATGGGCGCCAGTGGCCGCGGCGTGCCTGAGCACTTTGGCGTGCCACGATCGGAAATCTCCATCACCATCGGGTCGCTTGCAACGTCTTTGGCGTCTTCCGGTGGGTTTTGTGCTGGAGTAAGGCCCATGGTACATCATCAGCGCATCAATTCCACGGCGTATGTCTTCAGTGCGTCGTTGCCGCCATACTCGGCACGAGTGGCATCAGAGGCCATCCGGGTCATCACCGAGGAGAAGGATTCCCAGGGCCGGTCTGTTTTGGTCCAGTCGCTCAACGAAAAGATACAGTTTGTGCATACCGAGCTTGAAAAGGCGTTTGCCAACTCCAGGTATTTTGAAGTGGTTTCCGACGGTACCGGGCCCATTGCACATCTCGGGATGAAGGCCGAATTCAGGACCCTCTTGGGGTTGCCCGAGATGTATGGAAACGCCACGCTTCTCACAACGGGAAAACCGTCTAGGAAAGTCAACGCCTTCAGTGAGGGCTACAACATTGAGTGCTATCTCTTGCAGAAAATCATCGACACGTTTCTCAGGCAGCACCGTATATTGATCAATCGAACCAGGCTCGTGTACGAGCAGGAATCGTTGCCTGTGCAGAGTCCGCACTTGTGGCTCCATGTTAACAGTGGCTTATCGATGGAGGAGTTGAGAGCAGCAGTCACCAACTTGCCCCATACGGTGAACCAGGTATGCCAGACGCTTAGAGGGCCCAGTGACCTTGTTACTCTAGAAGAGGAGTTGATGAGGAGATGAGGGAGATACGCGAAATCGATCGAAATCGAGGGAAATCCTCCCAAATCGAAAGAAATCCACCTAATCCATCAATGCGCAAAGCGCCCCCAAGCGCCACCACCCAATCATATAGATAGTCGTGTTTTCACTCAAAGCACCACCGCCACTACACACAATGGCTGCCCCTAATTTCCACATCCATTACACACAAACGTGTACTTCCACGTGGATCTACCCGTGTATGCCAAATCATACGACAAGTTCATCCCTTCCTCCCCTAGTTGGCCATGCGGCTGCGTGCATCCTTGGCAATGGCACGCGCGTCTTCCACGTCGTGGGCGTTGCTGAAATTAAAGTCCTTGGCCAACTCGTAGGCGTCTTCATAATTTCGGTTATCCAAAAAGTACCGTGCAAGCCAGAGACGCGCCTTGGAGGTCTCGTCCGTGACCCCCCACTCGGGCTCCTGCTCAAAGCAAAGCCGCATGTACTTGTAGGTATCTTTGGCCTGACCCAACTTCTCCGAAATCACGGCGAGTTTATAACAGATGTGCGGCTCGGCACTGGTATGGTCAACATGGTCATCACTTGCCCGGTTTATGGTATCGATGGCCAACGCCTTCTCAAATGACAGCATGGCCTCGGCCAACTTGTCGATCTTCTCGTAGCAGTTGCCAATGGCCTGCCACATTCTCTTATCTGTGGGCTGCAAATTGGTGGCCCGTTGGTAGTAGTACAATGCGTACAAGTGCATATCCAACACCTCGTAGGCCTGGCCCAAGCCGTACCATGCACGGAAATCCTTGGCATTGATATCGACGGCTCGACGGTACGACTCGATCGCAGCATGGGAGTTTTTCAACTCGACAAACTCGTGGCCCATCAATGTCCATGCACTAAGACAGTTTTTGTTGAGCGTGAGCGCCCGCTTATAGTACATGACGGCCTTATCGTGCTCGCCTTTCATGGAGTGGTAATTGGCCACCACACAGCATGTTTCTGATCGGAACTTATCGATTTGTGACGTGTACTGGGCCAAAAACGCGAGCTTCAGTTTCTTCTCCATCACATATAACATGTTCAGGTATGTGTCCAAGTCGTCGAGCCGCATTGGGTCGTGTACGAGGATCTCGTCGAAAAGGCTCTCCGCCTGGAAATAATCGAGTCCATGGTACGCCACTAGAAACTGTTGCACTTTCAAAAAGACAAAGTTGGGAAACACCTCGCACAACCCACGCATCTTTTCGTGGAAAGCGCCCGGCTGCTGGTAGAATTCCTGAAAAAGCACCACCTCGAAGATTTGGAACATGATTCCGGAGGCAAACAGAGCAGCTGTTGTTTTCGTGTGTTCGACAAACGCTGCCGCTTCTTCGTAGGTGGAAAACGTGGCCAAGAGCTCCTGCCAACAGCTCCAATTGTGTGGAAACGCTTTTAACGACGCCAAGAGATGTTCTCGAGCCAAAGCCACGCGCTTACGCTTGTTGTAGATGGTGCCTTTAAGGAACAAGAGAAGCGGGTGTCCGGTCTCTGGATTATGGCCGGCATTTCCGCTGTTTTCCCTGTTTTCCCCCCTTTCACCCCTCTCGCCGGTTTTACTTTTGCCGCCTTCGTGGAACGCGTCAATCTCCAGAACCACCCCCGCCAAGCGTGTCGAGAGACCATCCACTACATCCTTAGCACGTTCGGGTGACTCTGCACCAGCACCACTAGCCATCGTCGCGGAATTTAGCGTGCTGTGTGACGAGGCAATATCAAGAAACCCGCTGCCATTTTCCGCCGCCGTTTTTTCCACGCTCATGTAAATGGCGTAAAGCTTGACAAACAAGGCAGTGCCTGAAGTGCAATTTTTAAGCACGTGGGCCGCACGTTCATACTCCTTGCAATTGAAGTAACTTCGAGCCAAAAGCACCTGCAAGTGGTGTTTGCGCTCATCTTCCGGCACCTCAAGCGGCGGGTACTCGAACTCGGTGTCGATAGTGGCTAGTCCATTTAGAGCCTCCAGGGCCCATTTGGCCAGATGGTATAGGTTCACCTCCGAGAGCACGTGCGCAGCACGGTAGAGGTCGAGTCGGAGCGTACGCAAATCTATTTGTTGTGTTGAGTTTGTCATTTTCAAGGTGCTGGGCTTGAAAAAAGACGGAGTTGTCTTTAAGTTTGGTGGGGTTTGGTGGAAATTAGGTGCAAATTCGCTGCGCTTTTGTTACAGTTGAGGTGCGGTTGATGTGCCATTGATGTGTGCGCGCACTGATACATTATGAGTGGTGAAATTGAGAGATTGATGGACCAGATATGACGTCTTAAGGGGAGCTCAATCGGCGAGCGCAGAGGAGATTTTAGGGGAAAGGTTTTGGTTTTAAAACTAGTTCCTTCCGCAGAATGTGCTTGTTGCTTCATACTTTCTCGAAAAGCTCTCTAATGTGCTTTTCGCTGGGGTAGGCGACTTTAGTTTTGCAGGACTCATAACCGATGGTGCAGGTCATAAACTTTTAGCCTCGATGGACAAATAAGTCTTCAATTCGGTAGAGATCATGAACTTTTCCAATCAGCTTTTCTTTAGGAATGCTCGAGAATCGTGACTTCTCTTCGGGTAGTTCTCTCTGTGCTTGATGTGAATCCAGTGCTTAATGTCCTTTCTTATAACTGGCTGCAAAATATAGAGTGAGTCATTGTCCGGCAATCTGACACAAAGGATTAGAATGTCTGATCTGCTAAAGTTGTAATTCATATGTTTAAAGCTATACTAGAGCTCCACGGCTAGCTTAAATAGTATGAGACTGTTAGTTTTTTTCAAAGCAACATTTAGGGTTCTTATCATGTCTCTCTGATTATAATTTTGGAAGCGCAACGCATGAGTAATGTTTTCATTGTTCCACTCCTAAATCTATGTTTACTGCAAGCTTGCTCCAAGAACAACAATCTTAAGAGAACAGCATACACTGATTTTGCTAAGAGTAAGCTTCTAGAAGGACGTAAAAAAGTAAAGGAATCGAAGAGCTTCCACAACCAATTTATCAGATATCCTCGGTTTAGAAAAAAAGGGCTTCTGAACCAAAAGTAGTCATTCCCTTTGTCGGCTTCTTTCAATAATATTCAACATATTCGCCTCATCAATTAGTCCCACGCACTATGCAATAAAAACATACAGCTTGTCACTTCAACAGCTTACAACTTTGGCAATAATACAACAATTTGGTACATTACAGTCCTTTCTATACTTTATACCTTTCTCTCTTTTTACTCCTTCTCCTATAAGGTAGAGGAACTATATATCGTGTGCCGCTTTGAATACAAAGTAAATGCATTCATACAGCACATTTCTCGCCATTTGTTTCAGCTTGCAGGTCTTCAATTCGTTCTCGACTCCTAGACCCCATCCAGCTTACACCAATAATCTCCCGAACATGCTTTTCTCTGGGTCAGGCAGATTCTCTTCGGGGACTCATAACCACCCGACTCATAACCGGTGGTCGCTGCGGTGCCGCGACTTCATCTCGCACCAAAACTGCCTGTTTTAACAATCAACAGTTACACTCGGTTTCTTTATACCATCGGCCACAGCACGCTCCGTGAAACTATCCGCAGCCTTAGCCACTCGGTCATAAAGCTCGAGCGAAATTCTCCATATTCTGAAAAACAAATCTAAGAAGTACCGGATTTTCGCCCAGCAGCCCCTCGCTAGAGTCTTCTCGCTGTTCTCACTGCTCGCTCTCACCAACACTAATCCTCATCTTTATTACCCACCAAATGGTGCACCAAACCTCGGCCGACAGCCTCCGGGCAGCCGCCGATAAATCTCTACAGAGCCTCAAGTCGCTTGATGCACTTCTAGAAACCGCCGAGCGTCTCGCTCGCACAAAACAGCCGGACCCACAAGAACTAGCCAAAATGGTGCGAAAAGTGCTTCTTGACTCGTTTCACGTGAAGAAATTCCACCGTGACTTCAAGGAGTGGGAGCACAAGGAAACCGAGGCGTTTGTGGCGGACAAGGTCCGTGGATATAACCGCAAATACGCGGAAATGTCGCGTGTTTATGCGGATTTCGGGGCCCTGGAGGCCGTCTATGAAGACTTGAAAAACACCATGCGTATGCCGGCTTTCGACTTTTCCATCCAAACTCTTCGCGTATTTGAAGATGGCGCGTTGCTTGAAAGAGTGGCCAGGAATGCTGCTGGCGAGTACCCAGAAAAGGTTGCGTTATCGCAGCTCTTTTCTTTGGAGCCAGAGTCCAAGTTGCCGTTTCCGTCGTTTTCCGTGTTCAATCGCCTTGTCAACTTGGAGTTTCGTCTCCGCATGCTCGCGCACATCAAGCACGGGGTGATTCTCCGGGCCAAGGGCCATTTGGCCGGGCAAAACAGCGCGTGGGCAGCTCGAGATGCTAAACTCCACCTGTTTTTGACCAAGGACTTGGCCACAGTGGCTGAGGAGGTGAGGAAAATCAAGAATAGTGAGAATGAAGACTTGAGGATGTATGAGGGCGATATGAGGGCATATGAGGAGAATTCTGAGGATGGAGATGGAGATGAAGATGGCGATGGCGATGAAGATGGCGATGAAGATGGCGATGAAGACGATGATGAAGAGAGGGAGAACGACGATATGAGGGACGATAGTGAGGACGAAAAAGAAGAAGGGGGCGAAAATAACCGCGATAATTTAGAGGAAACCGACGTTCGGGCCACGGGAAGTACCTCTGCAGATGTGTTTTCATCCGACCAGTCTTTTCACAGAGACTCTCCAAGAGATGTACAACTAGAGGAGCATTCCACCGGCAAAACCGCCGAGACTGATGGTGATTCTGGTAGTTCAGGCCATGACCAAGACGTGGGCAAAGATGAGGGTCAAGATATGACCCAAGACATGGCCCAAGATATTCCCCAAACCTTGGCCCAGAACGTGGCCCAAGATACTACCGACGAAACCACCGGCCACGACCAGATGCTTCTTGACTGAGTGCATTACAATGACTGATTTATTCCTTGCCTATACATAAAAACGAGCATTTTCCCGAATCGCCGCAGATCCTAGTCCGTCTTAACAAGGTACTTAAATACCTGCGCAGGACTGTCGCCCTCGTGGCGTCTCCAGTTGACAAGACGGATGAGCTGGTAGCCCGCCACCCCTCCGAGGAAAAAGTTGACGCTGGCCAATAAATAGTTACGGGGCGTAATTGCAAATCCGGCCCATCTGGTCCAAATGGCCCCCGTGCAAAACAACGCAAGTTGCTGTGTGCCCGAGATTTTCTCTACGGGTCTCTGGATATCGTTAAGTCCGGCGATCACCAAGCTCCATTTGAACACAGGCGCCCAGAAATGCACTGTTTTGGGTCCAGTTTCAGATTGGAGAAAACGGGTGAATTTGGAAGCGTGCTGTGTAGTGGCAGCCATTGTGGTGATAATATGTTGTGGGATTTGGGTCTTTTTTTTTGGGTTTGGTGTTTCTGAGATTGATTTCCTTTAATCAAGAAATTATCGTGTGTGGTTGGTTATCAATGGACTTTGACGTGCTGACAACGAAATCTCACTGATTTGATCGAAATCCAATAGTGCTTTGGGTTTTTATTTTTTCCGTCTCTTTCTCGTGTGCGCAGGAAGTGCGGAGTTTAACGTGGAATTCGGATTCTTCTGTTGGTGGAAGTCTGTGAGAAACGAGAGATGTGGAAATGCGCGGCCCGGCCCGGCCGATTCAACCCGGCCGATTCAACCAGTGCTGCAATCTCCCATGCCACCCAGGGTTGATTAAAATTAGCAACTCACGATTTTTCGTTCAAGTTCTTGTGAGCTATATTCTAATGTTTTTGACTGTTTACTCCGTTTCGATTCTGGCTCCAAAAACACCTTCTTGAGAACATTAATTTTAATATTCGAAAGATTAATTTGTAAAAACCTAGGTGAAGGCTGACGGTTTGGGACACTCACGACAATCCACCAGTTACCACTTCAAAATGAATAATGATCATGCTTTTTAAAATCACTAAGAACATTTTAGAAATAACACACTGTCTATCGAGTAAATCAACCATTCTAGTCAATTAGAGATCTATTTTTGTCATATTTCGGTGTTAATGCCCATAACTGTTTTTGAATGTCCCTGATACAATTTTTTTTGGCTTTTTTTTCGCCCAGAATCTTTCTTTTTTGCGGTGGCTTTTTGAATCCTGAGAGCTATCGTGGAAAACATTTACCTGACCGTCTCAAAGAAGTGGCATTGGCTTGGCTAGAATCCTTCTACAAGTTCTACATGCTGCTTCGATTGACTGAGCCTCAACTAAAATCTGAGAGCCAGACCTAAGATTCGCCCTATGTTCACTACCTCCCCACGTCAACAAAACACTTGATTGACCAATCTAACCAAAATGCTTTATACACTGGTCTTTTGTCGCCTCTCTAATTGAGAAGTCTGTGGCTTGGTCAAGACATAGGGAAACATTGGAGATGTGGGGAAGGTTAACAGATGGTGCGCACTCTCATGCTAAGAATATCGAGGGTGGCCATTAATACACATTCGCAATACTTCTTGTTTATTTCTTTTTCCCTTTTCCCTTTTCCCTTTTCCCTCCGTTCCCAATCAAAAGAACTTAATAAAACCGATCTGGGCTCAGTAGCAATATTCAAAGTACTTTCTTAATCAATCAAAAGCTGGTGACAGTTTCTCTGTGACATCGTTCAACTAATACCGTCTTCAAGTATGTGTGTTCGTTATTGGAGCACCAGTGTCCGAAAGTTATTTCGAAAGTTCGAGCCGAGTGAACTTCGGGTGGCTAAGGGTGCAACCAAGGTCATCTCAGCTTAGTTACCAGAGCCCTCATTCTTAATAGGGGTATCGGCCTCAATGTTTAGTACCTTCTCTCTCCGCTCCTTCTTCTTATGTTCTTGTCTCTTCAGGAATGGCTCCGGTTCGCCATTCTGAAACTCCATAGAGACATTGGTGGGTGAAGCCTGATTATCATTATACCTTGGGCGCTTGTACGACGGAGCCACATCAGTCGGAGGAGAGGCAGACTTGCCTTCATCAGAAGTGATATTAGGAGTAGTTTCCTTAGAAATGACATGACGCGAAACGAAAAGACCTCTTTTAGAAAGCCTCGCAACAAACCTCTCAGCATTCTCAGCCACAGGACCAGGTTTGTTGTGATAATACTTCAAAATTTTGTAGAAGACATGACGATCCTCACTAGTGGAGCAGTTCCTGAAAACCAACGTAGCTATTCTCATCAAAATGTCATGATCAGACCACTTAAACGCCTTAAGCCAAACAACATAAGGAGTCACCTCTCCGCTCAAAACTCGGCCAACAAGATTGTTCTCTCGTTCCAAAGCAAGTATGAAATCAGCTCGTTCCTGAAGTTCCGGGTAGAAGTAACCCTCTACGTTGGCTTTACTCAAAACCCAACGCGATGATAGCTCGCGCAAAGACGCAGACGAGAGATCAAGACACTGGCGAAAAGCCTCTTCAAACGCCGAGTTCATGTGAAGCAATACATGTTGCCTTTCTGTTTCGGTACCGCTGTAACATGCCAAATAATCCTGCTCAGAATGAATGACATACAAGCGATGGTGGAACGACCGTTCACGAAACGCATTTAAGAACTGCAAGTACAACCAGGGGAATTCAAAGCCAGACTTCTCGGTAATAAGATCCAATTCCAATTCCTCCTTTATCTGAAAGCTCATAACCTGTTGAGAAAGAACCTGATGGGCCACGTAATATGGCTTAGAAGGTGGGCCTACAGTTTTCCAAGGAGAATCGGAGTCTCTGCCGAACAAAGCAAACTCATCAATCAACTCATCCATCGATAAAGTTTTTTTCGAGGCCCCAATCATATTGCCAACATTATTAGTCGTCTTAACAACTTTAGTAGAAGAGGCTAAATCTTTAACGTCTGGCTTTTTGGCACGTGAATCCTCTACTCTACTAACATCACCTAAGGCTGGGCTGAAATCATCAGTCCTACGAATATCAGACGTAACAGAATGATCAGTGCCGTTCAGGGGATCAGTAGTAGAACGTGTATTTACCATAGTGTGAAACGTCAAACCGCCTTCCAAGGTTTGCTGCACTAGTTGAGAACGACTTCGGGATAATTTTGAAAGAAGTGGGCTTTACACTACTTTCCGAAACTTCATGGCATGTGCGGGATTTCAACATGGAGACTTGTGAAGGACTAGAATTATAACTGAGCAAAATGCACTGCAGAAACAATGGGATATGCATTTGCTTTGTAAGCTAGAGTAAAGAGAGGGGTAATAGTTCCACACATTGAGAGATTAATGTGTGGGTGTGCTTTATGCCCCAGTCCAGAAGGATGAAGTTCCATCTCTACAACAGTATTAAAAACGGGTAATATCTGCCTTGAGTCTACATTACACAAGTAATCCTAAAGATAGCTGACTCTGCGAGGTGTCTCATTTAGGAAAGTTGTGGACAACTGTCTAACAATAAGAATCTGAGAGACGTTATGCTGGTGCGAGGCTTGGCAACCGTCAGTACCTATCGAGTAAGCCGACGCCAAGTCATCTCTAGCTACATGATGACGGGATTTTCCACCCTTAATGTTGGAAAGCCGGACTGGTTTCACTAAAAGATCGAACTAAAGTCATGGTTCAGTTATAAGAACCCTGACAGACTTTTACGGATACTTCATTCTTAGTTAAACAACTACTGGTTTACTCGTCATGCCTCCTAGAACTACTAGAGCTATCGGCTCTACTTATTTGAATGATGTCTCTGCTGTGAGAAGCCTTGTGGAACTCAACCGCATGTATAGCTTCCGGTCTATGTTTTCTTACTTAGCTACAGACATTTCTGGTGAGACTTATTGCTTTGATGGTACACTCGGGCCGAGCCAGTGAACATTCTGGTAATCGATATCGATACCTGTATTTGTTTCCGTTGCAAAGAAATATTCCTCGCTTTCGGTATCGCTACTCGTTCGTTATCATTATTGTAAATTTTGTGTTTTAACTGATTTGTGGGGCTTTAGACTTAAATAAGATTTCCTCGTGCATGCACAATATTCAGAAGGGGAAGCTTTTTCAAGCACAGAGACGATCAAAAAGTCCTAGCTTCAAGAAACCACTTAACGATGTCATAGTCGTTTTGAATTTCTTTTCCTTTTCCGTCCAGGGGAAACAGTTATTCATAGGTCAGCTTTTTGTGCTTTCTTTTCGTTCTCCGTCTGCGTCAATATCACCGTCCACAATGTCATCAGGCCAATCTTGGTACGTGATTACACCGCGGGACTAGACGATCTCCAAGAGCTTGATTGTTTCTAACAAAGCCGATTTCTCTTCTTTGTTGACTATGTCTCGGAAACGAGGAAATACTGATTCAGTGGGTGCTGAAATAGCTGGTACAACAAAGTAGTCTTTCGCTATTCGATGAACGTTGAGTGTTGGAAAAGACGATTTTTGACCTTTTTTAAGCTTGTTCTGCTCTGATGTATTCGTTGCCGAGCTCAGTTTGGCTTTTACATTTCACAAATCCAAATCCGAGATCAGTATCGCAGTATCCGAAGCTTTCGGAGTAAACACACCCGCAGTTCATCCTTGTAATGACTTCTGTACATGTTCTACCCCTCATGGAAGATGTGATGTCGCAGAGTGTGGATTCTGAAAACTTGACGTTTTCAAGCATCTGAAGCTTGAAGCACAGTTCAAGAACTATCGCGAGATAAAGCTACTTGTCAGAGTGAACAAGAACTCTCTACACGAATCAGATGATCTTCCGTCCTTTAAAGCCTTGACTTGAAAGTCTTCAGGATATTGTAGGTATTTTGAGCTGTTGCATGAATTATGGGAGATGAAGCTACTTGGAGCTTTTTAGTAGGAGCTCAGAATACCTCTTAGATGCTACCGAGGTCTGTGGAATAACCACATCTTGATCACTTATGTCAACCCTCTCAAGACTCAAAGTCAGAAGACTCTCGGAAATACACTTACAAGAACACTGATTTGCTTGATAAATATCGTTCATTGATGATAAACCAGCATTAATACTTAAGCTCTTTTCTAGTGCCAGTGATACAGTAACCTACCACGGCAATTTTGACATTTTCACAATATCGATTATGATTATGCATGCATAGAAGAATCTAGAGTTTCCCTGCGGTTGACGATTGACAACGTTCCATGCCAACTATCACCATCTCTTCTTCCTATTTCCATTCACCCAATGTAGTTTCCTTGTTTACACAAATTGTGGAAAATGCCCTGTTCGTTCTTGAGAAGATTGCTTGGGGTGTCAAACTCTTTCACCTCGCCGTGGTCTAAACTCATGATCCGATCACTGTCCATCACTGTATCGAGACGATGGGCAATGGTAATAATGGTCTTTTCCTTAAACTCCGTCCGGATCGTGGTCTGAATGATTTTATCCGTTTGCACGTCCACGGCTGCTGTGGCCTCGTCCAACATAAGCACTTTAGACGGATTCAAAAGCGCTCTTCCAAGACACATCAACTGTCTTTGGCCCACGGAAAAATTGGACCCGCCTTCCTTCACTATGCTGTCAAGGCCCTTGCCCAACTGATCCACTGTTTCTCGTAAGTTTGCGTGTTCGAGTACTTGCCACAATTTAGCGTCGGGGTACTCGCCAAACGGATCAAGATTCTGCCGTAACGACCCTTCAAAAAGATGCGATTCTTGTGGGATAATGCTGAGGTTGTGTCTGAGATCGAAAAGCGAGAGCTTCAGTGTATCGATGCCGTCGATGTGGATGTTCCCATCCACGGGCGGAATCATGCGGAAAATCGCTAAAACAAGGGAACTTTTTCCTGCCCCCGTACGGCCCACAACACCGATTTTGTCCCCGGACTGGATGGAAACATTGACGTTTTTCAATACAAGGTCCAAGTTTTTGGCGTACCTTGTTGAATAATTTTCAATTTCAATTGCTCCATGTGCCGGCCAGTCCTTGGGTGGTTGAAGAAACAAGACATCTTCATCTTCTTCGGTCGGCAAATGGCAGTACTCGAGACACCTCTCCACAGAAACGATATTGGCTTCGACTTCCGCAGACATTCTCACCATTTTCTTGAATGTGTCGGTGACCTGGAGTGCATAGCTCATGACAAAACCTGCCATACCAGCTCCGATGGGAGAAGGTGTGGTGGACTTGTAGATAAGCATTGTAGACGAGCTCCAGATGACAAGCGAGCCGATAAATTGAAGCCTTACTGAGAGCCATCGGTTAATTGACCGCAACATAAATAAGCTTCGCATGTTGAAGTCGACATTGGCATTGTTGATGAAGTTGAAGCGATCTTCCTGACGATACGCCCGGATGGTTTCCACGCCGTTCAAGCTTTCCTGGAAATGCGCAAAAATCGGCGACCGGGAGATCGATACCAACCGCTTTAACTCCCGCTGCACGCAAATATAGTATTTCTGGTAGTACCCGTAGATGATCGCCAAAAGTACCACCACCACCAAATATACAGGAAGTGCCAAAGCAACAACAGCTATTGTGGAAACTGTGCTCAACACCGACCCGAGATAAACATTCAAGGACCGTGGAAGCGCACTATCCACCTTATTGATGTCGTTACTGAATCTATTCATGATCCTTCCAACGGGCGTTCGCTCGAAAAAGTTCATGGGTGCCTTCATGAGCCGTTGGGCCATGCGATCATGGATATTCCGTCCGCCTCGAATGCTAACAAACACCCAAAAAACTACGCCTTTCAACAAGTTAAGGGCACTTGTGGTGAAGCCTAATATGGCGTATACGGTGATGAAATGGAGCGCCTTGCTGTTGTCGCCGATATCGGAGTTTGCCTCCGACCATTTCTTGAGCCAGTAGTTGGTGGAAATTGACGCCACCGTGGCCACCACAAAAAGCCCCAGCCAGAACATAATCCCTGAGATGGAACAGGCCTTGATGTAGTCAATATAGACGCTCTTTTTGACACTTCCCTTGGCGGATGTTTCGATGGTGTTTCCCGTCTTTCTGACCGCCTTCTCCTTGAAAGCGTCCCAGTTAAACGGAGCCAAGCTTGCCTTGCGTTTTTGCAGTTTTGCTTGGGTTGGACGATCCTCGTGTTCTTCAAATTGTGGCGACTGGGAACGCGATGAATAATTTCCGTATTCGCCAACTAGACGGTTTAATTGTGGGTGAGAAGATCCAGTTCTCACTTCTTCAAAGGGGCCTTGTTCGATAATGGTGCCTCTTTCAAACAAGTAGATTTTGTCGGCATGCTCAAGCACCGGAATGCTGTTTGTTGCTAAAATGACGGTCTTTCCCGAAAGAAGGCCGCCTCTGGTGAGTACTTGTGAGGTTATCTTTTTCCCAACATGGCTGTCGACAGCACTCAAAATGTCGTCCAAAAGATATATGTCCGCACGCGAGTATACAGCACGGGCTAATGACAAACGAGCCTTCTGTCCTCCCGACAAGGAAATGCCTTTTTCGCCCACCTGAGTCTCGTCTCCGTCAGGCAAAATCTTGAGATCCGGCACGAGCTGACACGCCTCGATTGTTTGGTTATAGTAGGGCTCGTCGAACTTATGGCCAAAAATGATGTTTTCCTTAACCGACGCATTCATTATCCAGGGGTTCTGCGAGCAATAGCCGATTGTACCGTTGAGCTTGACGGATCTGGGAAGCAGAGACGGAAACTCTGAGTCAACTGCATCTAGCTGGCCCAAAATGGAGGATAAAAACGCCAGTTTTCCTGACCCAACCCTTCCGACAACACAGATGAATTCTCCTCTGGACACCGTCATGGTGATGTGTTTCAAAGCGTACTTGAAACCGGTGAAGTCGGTCTCCTCGGCCAATTCGGCCAATGGAGGGCTCATTTGCGGTTTTTCCCACACAAAAGACGTGTTTTTTATGTCCAAAGCGTCCTGTTCCAGAGCAGGCCCCATTTCAATCAACTCCGGATCGACCTCTGGTGCCGATAAAAACTCCGAAATTCGTTCTAGCGCCACTGCGGCCTCTGTAATATACGTAATGACCGAAGGAAACAGTAGGATTGGACGTGAAAGTATATTGAGCAAGGTTAAAGCCGGGAACACGATATCGGAGGTCAACGGGCGCTTTTCCACCAAGGCAAAAATGGCAAACGTCAGGAAACTCACCAAAAACGGCATGGTGGTCCAGATCAAGTTGCCACATTGGTTGACAATGCGGATTTTCTTTGAGTTTTTCAACTCGTTGGTATTTCTCGCCTCAAAAAGCCGCTGCAACATGGGGATTTCCCACGAGTAAAGCTTGATGGATTTCATGGAAACGAGGATCTCGTTGGTGATCCGATTCCGGGTGTCCTTCAATTTCATCTGCACCTTGTTCAACCTTTTCAGGTACCGCACAAAGAAGGTATTGATTGGGACAAACACAACCATGACAAAAAGCCCGGCAAATGCTGACCGGCCCAAGAGATTGTACAAGGACCAGATACTCAACACAAGTTCTGTGGGAGCAATCACCAAAGTGCTGATTTCTTGTGCGCATGTTTGAACCCTGGGTGCATCGATCGATACAAGATTCACGATATCTCCAGAGGACCGCTCCGAGCGAGAGTGGGCAGAAAGATGGATCAGCTTTTGGAATATTAAAGAAGTCAACGAAGCTCGGCATCCAAGACCCACCTCCAACACCTTAAGCACATACTGATTGTTGAACACCGTCTGTAAAAGCGTGACGCCAAACATACCCAAACACAAGAGAAACCCCCTGAGCACGGGCTGCAGAGGATCGTTCAATTTGTCTCCCATAAATACAATAAGTAAGCGCAAAAGCTGGGGCTGGACAAATGCTAGTAAAGAATCGCTTGCCTCGTACATGAAAGAAACTGCAGCCACGGGCCCAAACGCCCAGATGATAGCTACTAAAAGCTGATACGAGGATTTTGCTTGGGACGCGCGATCCAAGTATTTCCCGAGCTGCTCGGTGTAGTTTTGAGTGGTGAGATGGTCTGGAGATTCAGGAAGATCCTCGTGCAGAACGGTTTGGTTCCTGTACGAGTTCGAAACTAGCGGGTTCATCCAGGAAAACGTGACCTTCTCTAAAAAGTTGGGCGGGCCCTGGCTAGCCGCTGAGCCGGTACTTCGGCGATAGTCTAATATGAGTTCATGGGTTGGTTTCCATGTTCTTCTCGACGATTCAAGGTAGAATATCGTGAGCGCTAGAACAAATGTTGCAGCGTCCCATTTAGCCGCTGACTCAAAGAGAAACACTGGCCATTTTGTGGACGAGTCCTGGAACCAAACCATGGCATTTAGGACGGCCATTCCGGGCCAGAATATTAGTAGACTTCCCAGGGGAATAAGTGATCGAGTGGGCTCGATTATATGCAACGGCATGACAATAAACGCTACCACGGCCACTAATACGAAAAACGATCCGAGTTTCTGGTCCTCCTGGCGTTCCACGAGCGACACAGAATACAAAAGACGCAGCATGCAAAAAGTATAGGCCAAGACGAGAGAACACCGTAATGTGTGAGTAAATCCGATCCTTCTAGGGCGTATGGATCCGTACAGGGACTTTTTATAGTTACTTAGTAGAGCTAGAGCCGCTAATATGCCAAAAACGGCTCCCCAAAGAAGCACCGCCAGTGTCAAAAAGCATGGATTGAACGCGTTTTCTTGCGTGTGTATGAGTGGATTAAATAGAGCCTGAATCCCACATTGTGGCGGCGGCGCAGGCACCATATCCCGATCTTATTTTGAGGGAAGAAAAATAAGAGCGGAGGGGGTTTCAAAAGGGCTCCAGCGAAATGCAAAAGTGGGCTTTGAATATACTTTAAATGAAGCCTATAGCAGATCTGGATTTAGGATCTGCGATATACTGTAACTGCAAGAGACGAGCCGCACTAACTGGCAAAAGCGCGGTGCAATAACGTGGAGGCTAAAACAATTTAAATTAAAACCTCCAAGAGAAGCTAAGATGTGAAGTGGGAACTCAAGAAGACTCGGAAAATTTGGGTTTTTTAGGAATACTGAACAGTTTGTTTATCTTTGTTTGTTTTGTTTGTTTTGTTTGTTTTGTTTGTTTTGGCCTTGCTTGTTTGACTGAGTTCGTAGCTGGTATCACCGGATAGACGTACCTCTCCAGAACTAGGATGCTGGTGTATTAATGGAGACAGACCTATTTAGGTTAGAGATTAAAGCAGACCAGGCATCCGTGAGAATTGTGGTGTCTAATTTTTCAAATATTCTTTTTTTTTCTTTTGCTTTATGGGCATTGCAATGTATCGAAAGTTGTAGGCTGGTCATTCATTCAAATGTTCATAGGTTACTAGGAACCGAGATTGAGGGTTGTGCGGTTCGTGTTAACATTTTTAATTGTTGCAGTTATAGATATACATTGAGTTGAGAATCATGAAAATCGAAATTCGATGGAAAATCTTCTGAAGATCTAACGACGATGCTATTTTGATTTAGTCCAAAGTAAGTCTTGATCATACTCGATAGTAGATGTATCATTAAAAAAAAAAAAAAAAAATAGCAGGGGTAATAGAGAAGGCAGAAATGGGAGACCGGGTATTTCTTTGTTGATGCTTTTTGTTAACATGTATATGTATATAAATATTTTTTTTATTCTTTTGGGTTTTTTTTTTTTGTATTTTTTGGACTGGACACCGAAAAAGTACAAGGAAGAAAGGGCAACAAAGGGTAGTAGTAGCTTTTGCAAAATGTTGGTTTGTCGTCCCCTGGTAACGTTCAGCTCTCAAAAATTGATCCAAAAGTTTGCTCAGAGGTAATTTGAGAAGTCGAAAAGTCCAGAAATTGGCCGGAAAAATCGAAAAAGAAGCAAACAAAAGAAAAATCTCCTGCATAGACTTCCGAAATCAATCCTTTTCTTCAGAGAAAAAGCAGACACTTCCCAATGAAGTTTTTGAGTTCAAAGTATAAAATATGTCAGACTCAAGATATGAACAATTCAAGAGCGCATGCCCCCGGATGTCGCACCGAACCTAAATAATGTTGGAATGACCTAATAAATACGTCTCGAACACTCATATCACCAGAAAAAGTAAAACCATTTTTGAGAAAGTGCTTTCAGAAGGCCGGGGAGATTTTGGGTGACAGCATCCAAAGCAGAAGAAACTGATTACGGAAAGAAACTGAAAGAAAAAGGAAGATAGTACCAAAGCTCGTGGCTTGAAATGATTAGCATGGGAATAGTATGGTAAGAGCCCCAAAATGGCAAGAAAAAACTCTGTCGATTAAATCTGGACAGAATTAATCAACCCTACAAACAAATACTCGTACGACCGAAAAGTCACACAACCACCCTTCCTCAATCCCTCGACATGGGTATACCTTATTTCCATGAGTAATAGTATCCATGTTCACTCTTTGAAATTGAAATTGAAAAGATAAAAGCCAAGTTTTTTCTTCTCTTGATCAAAGAAGTGAATTAAAGAATCGACATTAATATTTGCCTAATCAGCAGGATTCAGGCGTTTATATGAAGATGGTTTATCGATTTCTTCGCTTCTCGTTATCGGCCCGAGACTGAATCACGTGGTATGGAAATGCCGCGAATGAAATTTGCTTTCATTTCCGGCGGGAATTCGGGCTTTTTTTAAACACTCTTCTTTCAACCCAACACCGATCTGTCACTTATCGTGACTCGTGTTTTCATTGCATTTTAGAAATATCATAAAGCCAATACTTTAAAAGTATCAATTTGCTTGAATCAGGGGCAATTTTGGCCGATACCTTATTTCACGAGATGTGGTACGTGCCATTTACCACCGGTTTTTCAAAGCCTTTGTCATTCACTATCCGAAAATAAAGCTACTCGGAAAAATACACAAAAGATTTTGAGTATTACAAAAATTCGTTAATAAAACCTTTACCGGCTTAGAAAGCTGGGCTCGTGTCCACAGATACAGATACACCAGCCAGAACCGAACTAATCGAGTCAGATCACGTGACTGAAGAAACAAACAACCTTCACAATGACAATGATTTACACATGCTTTCAGAGACAAGATCTTCCAACTGGAATACATGATTAATCATATTGGAATATACTGGAAACATCGACATTTTTCCTTCGAAAGGTATTCGAATCCATTGGAACTATTGTTATACAACAAGCATGTTTTCCCCCTTGAACGGCTACCAGGTTTAGTGCTTGAAAAAATCTTCAGTACATTATCCTCACCAGATTTGCTTAGTTTGTGTTTACTTTCCAACGCCTTATACTGGCCAGCAGCTGTGTGTTTGTATAGACTGATCTTGGCCACGTCCACAGATTCCGAGTATGTCCGAGAACAAACTGATCTCTGGACTGATATCAGGTGTACCGTGACTACCAACGTCAATGTTTGATCAAAACGTGCGAAAACAACCATCAACTATCTAGCTCAATCAAAAATGTGATAGTTCACGAAGATGGGCACAATCTTTGTCCTGATTTGCTCTTGCTATGCACGAACATCACTTCATATCACGAGAGAGATCTGCCTCAGCTCACCAGCTATGAACTTGACCTGATTACGAGACTTTCTATAAGAGTCGAGAGTAGTGTTTTTCTAGGGAAATATCTCCGCGAGCTAAGGATCACGCTCCCGGGAAGTCGTCACCACCGTCAATTTCAATTGGCTGCCGAAAACCTCATCGAATGCGATTCTCATGAAAACTTGAAAACTCTAGTGATTCAGTCCTCTTTTCCTGACATGTTTGGGCCATATTATGAGCTATATAATTCGTTCGACTCAACTTCGCCATGGGTAGATTTTTTTTTGAGGAACTTGCAAGCAAGCGGGTCCAGCTAATGTTGACGACTTTTGGCCTTGATGGATACATCGACGAAGAACCTAAAAGGATAGCTTTATTATTGAAGGAAACGATTGTCCTCTCTCGTTTAAAGACGCTTGAATTGAAATTAAGTGACGGTGTCCATCGTTTCGATGAACACGAATCAGATGAAAGTTATGATCTGGTGTTGGAGATTCTAACCAGATTCACGCCTCTGCTTGAGAATCTTTATGTGGCTTTGGGCGGCACCTGTGAATCGTGCAATCTGACTGCGGTCAAAAGAACCTTGCAAATTAACCTTCCTCATAAGCTCAAACAGCTTCACATTGACCTTGAGCAGGAAGAGAAGGATATTACAATAACGGAGACAATATTGAAATATCAAAGGAATCTTTTCAATCTTCGTCTTCAGCATGTGTCAGATTACATCGCCGACGCTTGGCTGCATTACTTGAAGAATGATGAAGCAAGGCATTCTCTGCATGAAAGATTATCAAACGATGAAGCCAGAAAGAAGTTTAGTCCTCACTTTACATTTACTGAATACCAGCCTCCATATGTCTCGGAAAAAAACAGCTGCATTCTTTAGAAAAAACGCCCAGGACACCTATGACTTGACAAAGGTGGATCCGATCATGAGCCACCTCCAGAAGATGCCGAAGTTGACTCATTACTCTGTGCCGTACATCGATTTTGATCTCAAAGTGCCTGGCCTTATTGTGAATGGAAATGTAACTAAAGTTGATACCTCCTTAGATAGAGTATGAGTTGGTATACTTGCTAAGTAGGTAATTATCTTGAATATTTTTACCACTGGCAATAGTTAGATCTTGGACAATACCGGTAGCTGGACATCTCGATTGGAAAAATCTCGATTCAAGGCCCGAAACTATAATCAAAGAAATCTTTCAAACACTTAAACCCGATACCTTTACACAATTCTTACAAAAAATCAAAGACTCTTGAAACTGAGTGGCTGCAAATTCCTGCCTACACCTCACGGGTCCCGAAACTCCTCGGTCGGAAATTGGAAGTACGGCCCAAATCCCCTGGCCGCGCCTCGGGCCCGAAACTTCCCAGCCAATTATAGCGTGTGGTTTCGCGGAGCCGGAGTTTGAAATCGTGGAGACCCCGCGTCACTTCCGAGGGTTGCACATGCCAGACTGGTCTCGGACCAAAAGAGACCTGGCGTTTCTCACATTTGCAACCCACACTCTTTTAGCCAGATTACACTTTTCCTTAACAACAGAAAGCTAGCGAGAAAAAGACAAGAATGAAGGATCTCTTACTGCAAACACTTAACCATATTGAAGTTAAAAAAATTTCTGGAGTTGGGGTAAGTTCACACCTTTCATTTCCTTAACTTTTACCGCCGGAGTCACACGCGAAATCCCGTTTTTTCCTCAGTGAAGTCTTTTTTTTTTTTATGGTGGTGTCACGCATTTGCAGCCCTTCACCCGCACCAGGAATGTCCCGTGAGAGCCCTCGGAAGTCCATAATTTTTCCCCCCAAAAGTTCCTGTTACCAATTTCTGCGCGTTCATTGGCTGTAGCGCGCATCTTTCTCCAGGTCTCGCGAAAAATATTTATATAATGTGCCGAGATCGCCGCGGGGGATATCCCAAGAGGAAATTTTTCCTGCTTTTCATCCTGAAATCTTCAACCATGTTGTCTGCATCTAGAAGATCGATTGCAAAGATCCCAAGCTCCGTGCGTGGGCTTGCTACTGCAGGCCTCTCGAGAGACTCCAAAGTCCACCAGAACTTGTTGGAGGATTTCTCTTACATCCAATACAAGAAGCAGTTGGAAAACGTCAACATTGTGAAGGAGAGATTGAAGAGACCTTTGACCTACGCCGAGAAATTGTTGTACGGTCACTTGGACAAGCCTCATGAGCAAGACATTGAGAGAGGTGTCTCTTACTTGAAATTGAGACCTGACAGAGTCGCGTGTCAAGATGCCACGGCTCAAATGGCCATTTTGCAATTCATGTCTGCCGGCATGCCACAAGTTGCTACCCCTTCCACCGTTCACTGTGATCACTTGATTCAAGCTCAAGTTGGTGGTGTCAAGGACTTGGCCAGAGCCATTGACTTGAACAAGGAAGTCTTTGACTTTTTGGCTTCTGCCTGTGCCAAGTACAACTTGGGTTTCTGGAAGCCAGGTTCGGGTATTATCCATCAAATCGTCTTGGAGAACTACGCTTTCCCTGGTGCCTTGTTGATTGGTACCGATTCCCACACACCTAATGCTGGTGGTTTGGGTCAATTGGCCATTGGTGTTGGTGGTGCTGATGCTGTTGATGTCATGGCTGACTTGGCTTGGGAATTGAAGGCCCCCAAGATCATTGGTGTTAAGTTGACCGGAAGAATGTCGGGCTGGACTTCGCCAAAGGATATCATCTTGAAGTTGGCTGGTATCACTACAGTCAAGGGTGGAACTGGTGCCATTGTTGAGTACTTTGGTGATGGTGTGGACACCTTCTCTTGTACTGGTATGGGTACCATCTGTAACATGGGTGCTGAAATCGGTGCCACCACCTCGGTGTTCCCATTCAACAACTCCATGGTTGACTACTTGAACGCTACCGGCAGATCTGAGATTGCCGAGTTTGCTAAACTCTACAAGAAGGACTACTTGTCTGCTGACGAGGGCTGTGAGTACGACCAAATCATTGAGATTGACTTGAACACTTTGGAGCCACACATCAATGGTCCTTTCACGCCCGACTTGGCTACCCCAGTTTCTAAGATGAAGGAGACCGCCATCGCCAACGGTTGGCCATTGGAGGTGAAGGTTGGTTTAATTGGTTCTTGTACCAACTCGTCTTACGAGGACATGACCAGATCTGCTTCCATCATCAAAGATGCTGCCAAGCACGGTTTGTCTTCGAAGTCTATCTTCACCATTTCTCCAGGTTCTGAGCAAGTGAGAGCCACCATTGCCAGAGACGGCCAATTGAAGACCTTTGAGGACTTTGGCGGTGTTGTTATGGCTAACGCCTGTGGTCCATGTATCGGTCAATGGGACAGACAAGACATCAAGAAGGGTGACAAGAACACCATTGTGTCTTCGTTCAACAGAAACTTCACCTCGAGAAACGACGGTAACCCAGCCACCCACGCTTTCGTCGCTTCTCCAGACATGGTTACCGCTTACGCCATCTCCGGTGACTTGGGCTTTAACCCTATCACTGACACCTTGAAGGATGCTGAAGGTAAGGAGTTCAAGTTGGCCGAGCCTGTTGGTGTCGGTTTGCCTCCAAATGGCTACGACAAGGGTGAGAACACTTACCAAGCACCTCCATCTGACAGATCGACCGTTGAGGTTGTTATTTCTCCTACCTCCGACAGATTGCAACGCTTGAGCCCATTCAAGCCTTGGAATGGCAAGGATGCCGAGAGATTGCCAATCTTGATCAAGGCTGTTGGCAAGACAACCACTGACCATATTTCTATGGCCGGCCCATGGTTGAAGTACCGTGGTCACTTGGAGAACATCTCCAACAACTACATGATTGGTGCTACCAACGCTGAAAACGGTGAGGTTAACAACGTCAAGAACCACTACACTGGTGAATACAAGAGCGTTCCAGACACTGCCGCTGACTACAGAGATGCTGGAAAGACGTGGGTTGTCATTGGTGACGAGAACTTTGGTGAGGGTTCTTCCAGAGAGCACGCTGCCTTGGAGCCCAGATTCTTGGGTGGTTTCGCCATCATAACCAAATCGTTTGCCCGTATTCACGAGACCAACTTGAAGAAGCAAGGTTTGTTGCCATTGAACTTCACCAACGTTGCTGACTACGACAAGATCAACCCAGACGATGAGATCGACATTGTCGGCTTGACCGACCTCACTCCAGGTAAAAACCTCATCATGAGAGTTCACCCAAAGAACGGCGAGGTTTGGGAAACCGAGTTGTCCCACACGTACAACGCTGAGCAAATCGAATGGTTCAAGTACGGTTCTGCTTTGAACAAGATGGCCGCCGCCAAGAAATAAGCGGTTGAACGATGTTCCTGTCAAGCACGCGCGCCTGGCTCATAATTTATTCACGTTAATGCATAAAAAGTGTAAGTATTTGATAAAGTGTAGAATGTAGTTTAAAAAGGAGGTTGTGAATCAGGATTTAAAAAAGGAAAAATTTTGAAACTTAACAATAGTAAAAGGAGAAACAAAAAGTAACAAAGCCCGACGCGGGGGTCGAACCCGCAACCTTGAGATTAAAAGTCTCACGCTCTAGCCATTGAGCTAGCCAGGCTTGCTTGGGAAAAACCAGTGTATGGACAATATGTCCAATTAGTTGCAAGTTTATAATTTCAGTGTCATTTTGGCATAATAGCCTTTGTTTATGAAGTGAGTTGTATTTTTTTGACCAAGGAATGTTTCAGAAGTAAGCGCGAAGAGGTTGATCTCCTTTTGGGTAGAGGTTCTTTAACAGTGTAACCACTGGAGGGGAATTTCGTGCTTGGGCTTGTCTTGAGCGCCCGAAGTGAGGTTGCGATCTATTGCAGGTTTTTTCCGCACCTCCTCGAAAGGGTGAACTAAGCGACGAAGCGGATATTGAAATCTTTGACGTCCAATTAACACACTCCAATTATAGAGGTGAGTCAAGAACTCCTCACGGTCCACCGCAAAAGGCATAAATGAAATTTGAAATTTGGTACATCTTCCCATGAATCATGTAGCGGAACATATGATCCGTAATTGAATAAGTGTAAAGCAGTATGTTCAAGGTTGCAAAAGCTATTGGAAAAATTGATCAGTCCATACGAAAGGGGATTTGTGAAAGATTGACGTATCAATCAGAACACAATGGAATTTTTTACCATGATTGACCAAATTAAGAAACTCAGGTTGGCCCGAGTTTGTTCATCTTATCAGGCAGTCCTTATGGCAACGGTTGCCTGCATGTGAGACAAGCCGCTCCATAATTTGCAAAGTATAACGAAACACGTTTCGGCGAACCATCCTTGAGCCAGGCTAGGAAGCTGATAGGCCCCTAGTCGCACTAGTACCACAACCCCCCACGATGCCTGGGTTTTTGGGGGCAACGCCCTTCCCAGACACATATGTCTCGCGATTGTGTGCCTATATATAGTACCAATACATGACTAAAGAAAAAAAAAAAAAAAAAAAAAAAAAAAATGGCCCACTCCAACATGGAAAAGGCCCTGCTCTGTTCCAAAGACAACATTCTTATAGCACTTAATCGGAGGGTTGATTAATAACATACCGGATTTTATAAGTCTAATAAAGTAGCATGTTTGCCCACCGACAGCTTTGAGGCAGGTTAGAATTGAAAGCAAATGTCACTAGACTGACAAGATCAAGCATGTTTCTCTATCCAGATTCTGCTACTACTGAAGCTTTCATTAACTGATTCTTCAAAAAAAACCAACAAAAAGATTACACTGACAATGCTTATACGTTTTGTTTATTAGCTAACCAGGCCTTAGTTAATGCCCCAATTAATGCAAACTCCAAACGAAACATAACTGGAACAGTCAGCTAAAACACTCAATCCCGTTTACCTAAGGATGGACATCACTAAAATTTAAAATTTAAGTCTAGTTGAGAAGAACCACCTGCTAATCGTGACTTCTCCTGTTACTGCAATTCAGTTTACCAGTAATTAACAAAGTACACCTAGTTTTTTGATATCCTACTGCACACACCCCTCGCGCCACCGGCATGCGCGGCTTGCTGATAAGACTCACCTGGTTATAAATACCCCAACTTTTCCTTCTTCTTTCTGAAGTATTATTGAAGGAAAATTCGTGAAGGTTTGCTGATTTCCTCCACTCATTTAAATAAAGAATATAATTCTTCTCCATTTTTCTCAAACCGCCGTCTTCATTAAATGAAGCCGGCTTTTCTTGTGGCTTTGGCGTGTGCCTCGGTTGGAGGCAATGCCGCCTTTCTCCCGGACTTTCTAGCTGGTACTCGATTTGAAAATACACAGCAGGTTGTTTTAGACAAGTGGGGAGCAACTACTGACAAATTGACACGTTTTCTTGATAATTGGGATGCAAAAGCCTCAAAGGCCTCAAAATCTTTTAAAACTTGGAAATCCCCCAAAAATCAAAAAATTGACTGGGTATCTGGTATTACCCAGTATATCAGTGAACAAGGCGAAAGTTTGATAAGCGCCGTATGGAAGGAGACGGTGTCAAAATTTCCCGTACAAATGTCGCAATTAAAGCTCAAAACGCGCCCAAAGCCAGCTACTCAAAATCTGGGTAAATTCGACTTTCACGTCTCAGATACGCGCTTTCCCACACACCACTTGCGGGTGAAACTGACCCCGGAGGATCTCGGGATTGACTCTGTTCGCCAGTACACAGGCTACTTGGACGTGGACGAGGACGAAGATAAACACTTTTTCTACTGGTTCTTTGAGTCGAGAAACGACCCTAAAAACGACCCTGTGATCTTATGGCTAAATGGCGGGCCCGGGTGCTCGTCGTTGACGGGTCTACTTTTTGAATTGGGACCTTCGTCAATTACTGCGAAATTGCTGCCTAAATTCAATCCATATTCTTGGAACAGCAACGCGTCGGTGATTTTCCTTGACCAGCCCGTGAATGTCGGATTCTCGTACTCTTCAAAAGAAGTGAGAAGTACCGTTGCTGCCGGGAAGGATGTGTATGCGTTTTTGGAATTATTTTTCAAAAAGTTTCCTGAATATCTGCACCTTGACTTCCACATTGCGGGCGAATCATATGCGGGCCATTATATTCCCGACTTCTCCACGGAAATATTGAGCCACCCGGAACGTTCGTTTAATTTCAAGTCGGTGATGATTGGAAATGGAATCACTGACCCGCTAACTCAATACGCATACTATCAGCCAATGGCATGTGGTGAAGGAGGAGAACCTTCGGTGTTATCGCCTGAAGAATGTAACAATATGGATGAAACAATTCCCAATTGCCAGAGGTTGATTGAAGCCTGCTACAACTCGGGATCAGTGTTTGCATGTGTCCCTGCATCCGTTTATTGTGAGAATTCGCAAATGAGTGCTTTTCTGAAGACGGGAAGAAACGTTTACGATATGAGGACTGCATGTGTGGGAGGAGACTTGTGCTATGAGGAGTTGCAATATATTGATGATTATTTGAACCAAGCGGAAGTTCTTGCAAAGTTGGGTGTGGAAACTGAGGCCTACCAAAGCTGCGACAACGAGGTGGGTAGGAACTTTTTCTTGACGGGCGACTTGATGAGACCTTTTCACACAAATGTTGCGCAGATGTTGGAACAGGGGGTTTCTGTTCTCATCTATGCGGGCGATAAGGATTTCATTTGCAACTGGTTGGGCAACCAGGCATGGGTGGACAAGTTGCCTTGGTCAGGACACGACCAATTCGAAAAACAGCCGATCCGCAAGTGGACTGTTGGTGGCAAGGCTGCGGGTGAGGTGAAGAACTATGACAATCTCACGTTTTTGCGTGTTTTTGGTGCAGGGCATATGGTGCCATTTAACCAGCCAGAATACTCGTTGGAAATGGTGAATCGGTGGATTGCGGGTGATCACGCTTTTTGAGAAGGCGGAGAGGGAGTGAAAGAGGCAGTGCAATTGGAGGAAGAGAGTTTTCATGGGAATTGGAAGCATTTGCTGTGGAAGAAGGAGGAGAAATGTATGTGAATGGACTACTTCCATGTGTACATTTTTAGGTTAACCAATTCTAGGGGTAAGCAAGGTTCCAGATTCCCAAGAACCTCAGTCAGGCTGAGTTAGGAACTAATCGAAAATGATTAGTCTCCATTGAGGAGAGATTGGCACAGATGCCCTAATCCTTGGTTCAAGTCTCTGGCCGTTTCAGTGTTTTTTCGTCATAAGACTGATAGTTGACATTTATGCAGTCATGAACTTCAACTTTTTCACCATTCTTGAGCAGCACTATTGTCTCAGAAAACCACTTAAGTGTCCGAGCTTGAAGATTGATAGGAAATTCAATGGTACCTTCATCCAGTTACTATTTCGGCAAGAAACATAGCTGAGCTACCTCCAATACGAATAACCAAATCCCACGGTACAAATAAAACGAATCCCACGGCACAAATAAAACGATACGATGCGCAGATGGTGCTTTTCACACTAAAAATGAGAACTCGAGTAAAATCGTACAAATTCTACCTGAAACTGGAGGTGAATACGATAAATGATGGATGATCAAGAAAAAGGCCAAACTAATAACTCCAGGAGACAGGTGCGGCCTTGCGTTCGTCTCATAACCATTCGATTTTTTTTTTTAATTGACTCCGATAAGACGGCGAGTTTGTCCACGTGCAACGCATCCCCAAAATAGACAGGCACAAGTCCGAGGCCCAACAGGAAAAAACTCCGGAGTTAAAAAAGCTACTAAAATCACCAAAAATCCCTCTCTAAAGAGCACATTCAGAAAAACTTTACCTTCCATTCATCACCTCAGTCTCACTTATCTGGCACGAAAAAGTGTCTCAGATTGCCAAACAGATTGCAGTGCGCGGACCTGTACGGACCTGCACACACCCCGTGTCGACGCAATCCACAGGCTGGGACTTAGGCCCCGATTGCCGCAACTGGAGGCAGTTTTTCGAATCTTCTCTCTAATTTCTCCTTGAAGTTTCTTCACCCCTATCTTTTGGCTTTTGAATCTATCTCGATAAACATGTCTCAGGAATTGACCCACCCCGCAATCAAAGACGGCTGGTTTGCCGAAATCTCCGACACCATGTGGCCCGGATCGGCCATGTCGTTGAAAGTTGAAAAAATCTTATACTCCAAAAGGTCAAAGTACCAGGATGTGCTTGTGTTCAAGTCCACAAACTGGGGAAACGTCTTGGTGTTGGACAACTGTATCCAGGCCACGGAAAGAGACGAATACTCGTACCAGGAGATGATCACACACTTAGCTTTAAACTCTCACCCTAACCCTAAGAAAGCATTGGTTATTGGTGGAGGTGACGGTGGAGTATTGAGGGAAATCTTGAAACACGAAGGAATCGAGGAGGCCTGGTTATGCGACATTGACGAGGACGTGATTGAAGTGTCCAAGAAGTACTTACCGGAAATGTCGAAATCGTACCAAAACCCAAGAACAAAGGTGCATATTGGTGACGGATTCAAGTTTTTGGCGGACTACAAAAACACTTTTGACGTGATCATCACGGACTCTTCGGACCCCGAGGGCCCTGCAGAGCTGCTTTTCCAAAAACCCTACTTTGAATTGTTGAAGGGAGCCTTGACGGAAAAGGGTGTTATTACTACTCAGGCTGAGTCCATTTGGTTGCACATGGACATTATTTCGAAGTTGAAAAACGACTGTAAGCAGATTTTCCCAGTGGCTGAGTACGCCTACACTTCGATCCCCACCTACCCTTCTGGGACCATTGGTTTTATGGTGTGTTCCAAGGACCCAGAGGCCAAGGTGACCAAACCATTGCGTAAGTTTTCCGAGGAGTTTGAGGCGGAGCACTTGAAATACTACAACTCGCGTGTTCACGAGGCGGCGTTTGTGTTGCCTCAATGGGCCGACAAGATCTTGAACAAGCAGGGATAGATTTGGTGGAGAAGAGAGAAGAGGGAAGAAAGACCTGAGTTTGTTCGTCACGTGACTGCACAGGGTGAATTCCCGGGGTGACTTCCACGGACCGTCAATGAATGCCAGTGAATAGTGAATGTAAATGATTGTTGTCGCATGCTAGTAAGTAAGTTTTAATGTTGGTGTTACTGTTTATTTATGCTAATGTTAGCGTGAATGTTTGTTTATATTAAGTAATGTAATGAATCTTATTCATTGTTGATTCCAAGTCCTGTCTGATTATAGGGTGTCTGCAGCAATAAATGAGATCAGACCAGTGTTCTTAGAAATATAACTTTTACCTTCTCCAATCTAACGAATGCATCATTTGATAACTTTTGACGTATTCATGTTTAATCCGGTAATTCGAAATGATCTTAGCAGTTATCGAGTATTTAGCACATGAGCCGGGTATCATAGAATAAAGGTGACTAAATGCGGTTTGAGCAGAAACGGGGTCTTTAAGTGCCTTAACTGAACAAAGCATGTCTCATAAACGTTACCTTTCATCAGATGTATCATTCAAAAAATAAAAATACTCTGATCGGGCTTCATGATAAATTGAATGTTTGCGTACTTCATCGGCTCGATAAATCACCGACGTTTCTGCCAAGACGAGGAACAATTTCAGTTTACGAAGCATTCCCCAGACAACGTATCGGCTCAAGGAGCTAATTTAGAAGGGCGGAGTAGTATTACTCTGCTATCTTCATTTCAAATTAAGCTTACAGAAGCGTAATAAAGCAGAAGGGACTCCCAAACAAGCCCTGACCAAGTTCGCAGCCGCATTTGTATTCATGGTGTGTCTTAACTTTTAACAAACGCTTGGGCTTGGCCCCTAAAAGAAGTTACATCAGTCGGAACTAGCTAAAGGATTGTACTGGCGGTATACGAAAACAATTCGTGTCTAAATTGACACGAAAAACATAAAAAAAAGAAAAGAAAAGAAAAGAAAAGAGGTGCTTTTATTGAATACACTTGTTAGTTTACTGATAGCGAAAGTGATATTTTCAAATTATTTTTGGGTTTCTCGCAAAATCTTTATGTTATTTATGCAACAGAAGAAATAACCGAGTAAAAATTGGGAACACTGGATCTAACCAGATGTGCGGCTTCTTGTTCTTCTAATAGATCCAAAAAACGAGTAAATTTTCTAAAAATGGCGTCTCTTACCTCAGACACATTAATCCCAAAATACACATTCTTATAGTTTACCACAGAACACGTCAACATCTCTGATCGCCACTATGTTCCTAGTCACGTGACCAAAGACGCCACTCACATCCGGTTCCGAATGCAAAAAGTCCCGCCCATAATCCTTCGCTTTTTCTCCTCTTAACGTTACTATAAATGGCCGGGTTAACCGAAGAGCAAAAGCGGCGAATCGTATGTAATCAAGCAAAATGAAGCAATCGTGGAACATGTCCAAAACCATTCCCGAAACAAACACCACCTAATATCAACCCTCTTTTGCGGGGTCCCCTAATATATCCACGCACCAGCCGCTTGCCATTATATTCTCCTTATTTATACTAACCAAAGCAAGGAGGAAAACCGGAAAAGAGCCCTTGAACGGCTTAAGCAACGGAAAGCAGGAACACTTGCCTCGGCCGTGTCAAGAAGTATAGAGAATTCCACCCCTGCAAACCCCGTTAAGTCGAACACACTCGTTACCTCGACCTATAAAAGCATTCCCGAACTACCGAGAGTTGAGCTCACTAGGGAGCAAAAAGAGCGGATAGAGAAAAACCGTGAACGGGCGTTACAAATCCAAAAGGAAAAACAAAAGTCGTTGCGGGATGCTACAGCCAATCAAGGACCAGTAGCAATCGTTACTGAGCAAGATCGTAAGCGGCTCAAACCAGAGTACCAGCCGCCGTCGATCCGCAAAAAAGACTATATTGAGTATGACTTCGCCACCATGAAAGATAGCCGGGGCGGGTTTTTAGACGAATCCGAGCGAAATGGGCTCAAAGGCTCGGGGGAAGAAGAGCCTCAAAGTTTACAAGAATGGAAGGAAAAACAGAAACAGGACCTTTTGGTCAAGGAGCTAGCGCCACCCTTAGACATAGCCAATGCTCCGAAATGCTACGAGTGTGACTCGTTGGAATTAGACCCCAATCTCCATACTAACTTCAACGTACGCGTATGTCGTCGGTGTATGAAGGAAAACCCCGAGAAGTACGCTCTTTTGACCAAGACCGAGTGCCGCGAGGACTACCTCTTGACGGAGCCCGAGTTGCGTGACACAGGGCTCTTGCGGCGAATCGAAAAACCCAATCCTCATGGGTTTCTGCGAATGCAGTTGTTTCTCCGGCTTCAGGTGGAAGAGTATGCATGGAAAAAGTGGGGGTCCGCTGAAGGTCTTGATGCGGAGTGGGAGCGCCGTGAAAAGGCACGTCTTGATCGCCGGGAAAAGCGGTACCAGGCGAAAATGAAGGAAATGCGTAAGAAAACCAGGGCTGAAGAATACACGAGAAAACTACGAAACGGCCATGCATTGGATGATCGCCACACCCACGACTGGTCGGCTCCGCTTGCTGTGGAGGGCAACGAGCGTATGGTGAGACGTCGTTGTATTGATTGTGGCATTGAAACCGAGGAGATTGTTATATGAGTGGGGGAATCGGAATATAGAAAGGGGGAATAGGGGTAATAAAAGGGGTCAAGAGAATAGTAAATTGTGCGAGGGGGCAGGGTTGGTGTTGTTTTGGTTGAAACATGAAAACGGTAGTCGGGGCAATTGTTGGTACATGTTATTAAACTGAGGGTTAACTAATTACGGTGATAAAAAGCAATGGCATAATTACTCTGAGAATTTGATTGCGACTTGGTTTTCTGTGAACATTGAATACACTCTTTTCAGCGTAAGCAAGGCCATATTCTGAGTCAGTGATGAGACTGGAAGAACAGTTTGGGCATTTCATGAGTCTGATGTGAGAAGCCATCTTTCTCAGCTTCTTCTTGCAGTAAATTCTTTGAACCTTTTATGAGCTGTGCTGAGCCTCTTTGACTTGTATTTGCTAGGAGTCCAACGAAGAAGAAGTTTAATCCAGTTGCAAAAAAAAAAAAAAAAAAAAAAGAAAAGAAAAAAACCGAACAGTTGTAGAAATTAGGTGGTATCCTGTGATTGGCGGGGAATTATATCGACCTTAGCTAGAAAGTGTAACAGGAGGAAGTGTATGTTATGGTCAATACAAGGAAGACAACAAAGAAAAGGACACTGAATATTCAAAACTTATCTGGCGAAAGTAAGGAAAGTCAAATTCTCACTCTCCATAAAGATGCCTTCCTCTAATGAAGCTGTGAGTTTCGTTCCTAATTGCAGAAAAAGTGTCGACCTCAGCAAAGAACACCCGTCCTTTTTGACAGATCTCAGCGAAACCCAAAGTTTTATAGTGTATAACGTCAATCACAGGGTTTGCAGACGCACACCACCGCGCGGAAACGCGCAGAGCTAAGAACGTATCGGTGGAGGGAAACCTGCTTAATATAATTATACAGTCTATTCTCGCTATAGGAGACGCTATTCTCTTGACCACCAGCCTTGCAACAAAGCAGGTATCAGGAGTGTGAGCAGGATTCGAGTCTATTTGCACTACTGTCCCCGAGAATTCGCGCGAGTTCTTTCAATAAAAGCAATAGCGTCGGTACACCCAAATACTCTCTTCAAAATTAACTGTGTAAAACTTGACAGGGTACCTCTTGAAATGCACTGCGGAAGAAATGATTGGTATCTTCTCCTTTTCAAAAAGTATTCCCTTCTGCCCTTATGGTCTTGACCCGACTGACGTATTTCTAAAATGTTTGACGTAATGCTCATCCAAATGGTCGTTGTCTTAGCCCAAAATTGAGCGCCCGTCTTGTGGGATGTGAGAACGGGTTTTGTTCACCTCTTGGCTGTCATTGCTCTTTCCAAGACTTCTTCGACATTCTTCCCTAAGATATATTCGACATCCTTCACTTAGACTCTGTCACCCAGTTGTGCGTCTTTAATTTTGAGCGGTATGTTGGTCCTAAACAGTTGAGCATGTTCATGTGAAGCTTTTGAATTCCACTATCGTTTCGTTTTCCAAGCTCCCTTCTTCACGTGTCAAGTTTTCTTTCGTCTTGACTCGACCCCAGGGCTTCTGTATACGCCCAAGTTTCACATTGTTGAATTCGCCCCTCAACGTCGAAATGTATCCGGGACGACGCGAGTAATGATGTTACATATTTTGTTACACCACTTCTGGCCTTTGAACCCCACCTGGCTACTTGGTGAAAAGGCTAACGGCTCAAGGTTTTCCGACTCTTTTGGGGGTTGAAGAAATGTCTTCGAATCCACACAGACAATTTTCAGTTTCACGATGATTCTCTCGTGCAAAATTACATACTCCCCAAGTTTTGCATTGAGATCCTCTAGTAAAACCAGTCTGGCTTTCCAACACTTTAGGGTGGGAAAGCCGGTCCTTGTGTAGTTATAGCCGACTCGGCGTCGGCTCACTCGATTGGTAATAATGCCAAGTCTTGCAACATCATTATTCCGCAGGTTATCATTGTTAGGCAGTTGACTGCAACTTGCCTAAATGAGACACCTCTCAATATTCTGAATTAGCTATATGCAACAGTGCCGAAAGAAACGAATGAGGAACCAGAATTCCTCGATAGTTGTATGGATATACACCTACTTTCTCGGTCAACCGTGAAGCAACGACCGAGGAACGAGGAATTTTCATTTATACAAGTCCCCTACAGCGAGAACGCAGACTGTACCCGTTCGGAAAACAAATCATAGACATTTCTTAAAAGTACCGCATTGAACTACATATTTTTGCAATCAAAAAATTATTGACTATGGCGTTTCCAAGAACGTGGAGTGTCCGAGCACCCTGTGCTTGACGTTGCTATAGATTTTAGAGAATTCTAGTGTCCCGTCATTCCTGGCGAGATTTCACCAACAAGTAGCAAACCTGGTTGGATCATCAGACACCGTCAGTACTATTCTTTGAGAAACCCAAATATTAATGGTAGAATTTTGATTTCTACACAAGGCACTAAAATGCATATAAAATATAAAGATTTATAACGCATTGGATATCCACTTTCTAGCAAATTCTCGTAGACGTCACGTAACCACGCCACCGGTGCCAGCGTGCCAATATTCCTAATCGCGTAGGAATCATAAATTAAAGTACACCCCAATTGAAACACACTCTTAACCCACACCTTAGCTACAAAATCAAATTGTTATCTCAAATTCCTTTGGGAGAAACATTTTCCAAATGACAGAAGCAAATGAAACCAACAATTTTCTCGCCGTTTTCGGGCAAAATCTACATGCCTCATAGAGAATCGCGGCGTCTTTTTAATGTATATTCTTTAAGTATGCATGTAACTACCTCAGATCACCATTACTGTGCCCCAGGTCACCACTACTATGCCTCAGAAATCCGCGCGTCGCCAAGTTCATGTGTATCTCACAATAAAATCGGCTGACAGATTGGTCACGGTATAATCCTTCTCTTCGTCTTCGCCTTATTCGGCAGGTGGAACAATATCCACCTCAGTATTCAGACTCCCCTCATCCTGATCCTTTCCCGGTTCAAGAACCGCAAGCATCCGGATCGTGTTTGGCAGAAGCTCACTTCTCCTATTCGAGATCACCTGGTCCATTCGAGAAAGAAGGGCTTCGGCTGGCGTAGATACGGCAGACACAGCGAAGTAGTCTCTGGACATACGAGAGATAATCGGAAACGATCCTTTTCGGCTTCTATGGAATGTCACGGGGTCCTGTTCCGCAAACTCGGGAGGTTCCTTGAGGTACCTTTCGATCTCGTGCACTGAACGGTTATCCTGGTTAATGAAACCAAATCTTCCATACCCCCCAGAAGAGGCCCGTGTCAGTTCTTCGGGATTTTGAGTGGCGTGGGTCCCAAATCGGTGCTGGTACTGGGAGAATACCTCGTAGAAGTAGGTTTTGATCGATTCGATCTTGTTTTCTGGGAAGCCAGCCTGACGGAAAACCTGCAATTTGAAGCGTGGATCAAGAACCATCCCGAGGTATAATGGTTTGAGGCGTTCGATACTGTTGCCATAGATCGGGTAATGTTCCTGTAGCTTGTTTTTAGCCTCTCTTAAGCCACGGGCAATGAGAAAGTTTCCACGGACAAAATCGCTGGTCAACATTTCATCGAAGCTGCGCAGAAGTTCATCGATCATAGGAATCGTTTGTTGAATGTTGCGATAAGACGATTCTTGAAGTTTGGCCATAAAAGCTTCGAACACCCCGAAGATATCACGGAGGTTCTCCAAATAGTTCCAGTCAGCATCGGTAATGTGAATCTCTTTAGAAAAGCGTGATTCTCTGTCCGAGCCCAAAACTCTCATGATTTGCGTGCGACACTGAATGAACCGATCAATCATTTGGTGTGTAGAAAGCCAAAGAGAGGCATTATCTTCCACCAACATTTCGGGGCTTTTGCGTTTGTCGTCTATCTTCTTTCTTGCGTCAAATAGACTTTTGAAACTGTTATTGTCTTTGTGATGGTGGTGGATTTCACCGATGATCGACCTAACGATATCTGGTAAAACCTTCATACGATCAACAACACCTGTGTCCTCGAAAGACAGTAAGTTTTTGAGGATTTTCCCCGTGGTATTCTTGTTGAAAAACGTGTGGTTTGAAACGGTTTCGGCCGCCTGGTTCAAAAAGTGCCAAACGCACCGAACATCCCCATTGAATTTGATGTCATAACCACTTGAAGCATCGGTCAACCTTTTCATCATATCATCCATTGGACCCGTACTTTTCCTTGTAACCGCACAAATTCTGTTTTCGATTCCGTAGTCTTCTAAAACTCTCATCAACGTTTCATACATGACTTCGCCCGTGTAGGTGAGATTTTCGTTGAGCATTTCAAACCCAATAGTGTGATTCTCCAAGCGGAAATCATTGTTGTAGAAATGCAAAGTGATTGCCAAAAACTCAACGTTATTTCTGGATTTCCAATCCTCAATGGTGATTGCAAAACGGCCAGTATTTTCCGCAAACTTTTTTCTCATGGAGCTCGTACATGCGTCATACATTTGGGTAAGCCTCTTAATGAGAGATTTCTGGTCCAACACGGGCGCGTCCTCTCTCAAAGCCAGCACAAAACGCCTAAATGATTTTTTTTCAGCAATATTCAAAGGTAAGTTGTTTGACAAAATGAGTATCAACAATAACTTTATGAACTCTTCTTCATCAAAGCCGACACTGGCTGGACCCCTCTTTTTAGCACGCGTAATCTTAGGCTCTTGATGTGAAGCGCCCGAGGCAAAATAATTGTTGACTTTATTGTCATCAGGTGCTTCAATGCCTCCCAATTGATTCCTTGCTGCCTTAGCCCTCATTTCGTGAAGTGGTAATTTGTGCACTTTTTCGTAATGAGCTGCCAAGGTGCTCCAATTGACCGGCCATGGTTGCAAATATTCTTTGTTCGTGCACTTAGTACATTTTAATAAGATTTTTCTCCATTTGCTATCCATTTTGGGCAACAAGAACCACTCGAACGCGTTGAACGAGATAAGATCATGGGCAGTTTGTTTTGGGGGCAACTTCCAGTCATCAAGAAGATATTCGGGTGGAATTCTCAGCGGCGGTTTTCTTGAGGAATACATGGCGAAAGTTTGAAGTATTTGTTTTTTCGTTGCCGATAAATTCGGGTTATTGCGGATCGTACATTCCTTTTATGTCTTACGCTGAAATCCGCGACGCGTTCGTTCAAGGCACGCAGTGCAAGTCGTGTTGAAGCCAGAACTGCTATTACGGCAAAGGCCCTGAGGGCGACAAGATATGAGAAATAGAGGGCGCTGAATTTCGGAAATTTGCGTCCTTGACTGACTTGACGTGTCCATTTTGTGGCTTTTAAACAAATGGCTATGTTTTTGAGACCCTACTCTTGTTTTCGGTTATCATGGGAAGTTTGAGAGTGTGGCCCTAGGATATTTGAGAAAGTAGGCCCGCGATTACTGTAGGAGCTATGCGGTACGACTACGAAGGACGAGTCTCGGTTTTGGTCGAAAGTAAGCGAGAAAGCACAATTTGTAGGAGATTTCATCTTTGACGTTTTTTTTTTTTTTTTTTTTTTTTTTTTTTTTTTTTTTTTTTTTTTTTTCTTCTTCTTCTTCTATTTTTTCTTCTCTTTCTGTCTACTTAATGAGGAATGAAATTCTGGCCCACCACGCAAGCACTTAATGCTTGATACCGTAATATGCTCATAACAGCATGATCGGTGAGCACGTTTATATCAATAGAATGAGTTTTTGAACAATTTAATTTATTCTCTAGCACTCAATTCTCCACCATAGTCTAGGAAGCCAAACCCAAATCAGGGATTTCGAAAGCCTCGTCGAATGAGAATTTACGGCAAGATTGTGAAATAAGTGAGGCCATTCTGGATCTTCTGTCACATTCGCTAAGTTAAAAAGGAAAACGAGATTACGAAACCTCATAAAGCCGTCTCCTTCTCTATTCGCCAATTGATTCTGGGTAGGCTTTCCACTGTAGTTGGCTGACCCATTTGAGTTGGCTGACCCATTGTCCGCTCCAACTATATATTGACCGGCTTTTCCACCTTAAGTGTCGGGAAGCCAGACTGTTTTCCTTTGAGAATCTCACTTAATACATAAGCAGATAAAAGGACTCAGACAATCATTGGCTCAATGGAAGAATGAAAGTTATGGACTGTGACCAGTGATCAACAAAAATGAATAGTAATGAAAAGTGAAAAAAATGACGTGTAATTCATGATATATATTTCTCCATAGATCAATGGGAACACGAAGTACACTTGGAAGGCAACTAGTAGTACAAATAGGACTACTAAGAAAGTGGGGAGCTTCAAACCAGACATTCATTTTGGTGTATCTCTCGTACTTGAATTGTGCTGCGAACGTGCGGCCTGGCACTTTTTGCAGCCAATAAATAGACAAATATCCAGGCAAACGAACAGTAAGATGGAAACGAAGCTGACGTTTTTATCAAATTAATAAAGCAAAATTTTGTTTTAGAGCACTCCCTCCGAACTTTTTTTTTTTTTTTACTACATCATATCCTTTTTTACCGGTGTCTATAATCAAGGGGCAGAGAGCACCGAAAATGTGCGATCAACCAGACCAGTGTGTGGAGCCTTCACACTTATTAAAGCAAGTGTCTTTGTCTGGACACCTTTCACCAAACATAGGACCAGTTCCGCTTTTTTTTCTTTATATATTTTTTTTTCCTTTTTACGATTTTAAAGCAAGTTTTTCTATCTTTCTTTCTTCCCTTTCATTCTTTTCTTCTTCTTCAAATCTCATCTTTTGCATGCATTTAATCAAGAATATCAACAGCAGAGCATGGAAAGCGTTCATGACGTTTGGCGTTATGGCTGTTGCTTCTCTCAGTATTATTGCTTTTTTTAACCGAGAAAAACAGGCTATGGTGGAAAATCTTAGGTCAGCTCTTAGTTCTGGCTCGTTGGCTGGACAGCACCAAAACGGAAGCGTCATGTTTTCTTTTGAACCCGTACCGTTGAAAGCAGAGGATGAGAAGAGAAAACCTTTAAAGCAAGAAGTTCTGAATAATCTTTGAGAAGGTTTTGTGAAAGAATTGCTGGAGCTGACCCGGTGTGGCTTGGTGATTAGTTTGCTTTGGTGAGTGAAGGGTAGGATTAGTCTAGACGACCTCGATTGCGAAGGCGGATTAGATTAAAGCAGAGATTTTTTTTTTTTTTTTTTGACTGACACATCTGATTAGAGAGAGAGATGTGTAATTATGAAGCTTAGCTAGTGGTTTATTGAGCTTCTTAATGGAAGAAAACTCCTTTTTTCTTTTTTTTCTTTTCATAGTTGATTTGTGACATGTTTCGGTATTTCGTGGGCTTACCGTAAAGTTGAATGGATTTGAAATAAAGGAACAAGGTTATCATCAATTATTCACGTGATTTGTCGGAGTATTATGAGTTGAACCGGAGGTACACAATATAGAAAGAAGGAAAGAAAAAAAAGGAAAAAAAAAAAGCTCTATATACCGAGGCGTGTAGGTACACATTATTAGTAGCCGCTACTGGTGCTAAAAACAGCATGTTACACCAATTGAATAACAAAAGCGCATTAGAGATTCAAATCCCCAATTTTGCTCTAAATTTTGCTATGACGATCGAAGCTAACCAAAATTTACTTTGAACCAAAAGAGAGGATCCTTCTGTGGTCTGATAATAAGTCACCCAACCGAACTACCTCAACACTTATAGGACTTTTCTTCGCCCTCATTCTTCGCACGATTCCCTCGCTTTCAGACCATACGAAAAACCTTCGAAGTAATAAGAAATCACATAAAAGCTTTCAATACTCAAAACATAGTCTAAATTTTTTTGAAGGAGAGGCCCGCTCCTGAAAAGATTAAACTACAATGTCCCAGCACCAAAGTCACCCCTTCGCTAACAATTACACACTCCAGGTACATGTTCTCAAAAGATCGAAAACGTTCCAGGTCGAACTGACTCGTCTTCGGCATCAATTTCTTTCGAATTGATTTTGTACTGTCACTGGAAAAGAGGGTGTATAATTTCAAAAGAGTGTACAGAATAAACCCTAGTTACCTCTTCTAAGCCTCCGAAATCATCTTCAGTTATACCCCCTCAATGCATAACGGTCACCAATGTCAAGCTGACCGCTTTAGTTTTTTCTTTCCCAGCAGATTTGAGCACTGACCTTTTATTTCGTTTTGAATCAGCCAATTTCAATACTTTCCAAAGCTAGAAAAAGGCTTTAATTATCCGGGCCATCCATTACATCAGAAACAAGTACACTGTACGTCGTGCTATATTCATTTCGGTAATAGCTAGAAGCGAAAGGTAAAGACCTATGAGACGTTTAAATTTAAGAGACACGTCTCTCTCATAGTAAGCTCATTCGATATATCGTCTTTTGACCAAGTCTGAGTACTTGAACAGAAAATGAGTGTTGCTTAAGATTGGCAATTTGCAACCGATAGGCGGTCACGTGATGTACACTCTAAAGAGTATTCCACACGGCAAGAAAACAACACATTTGCAGCCCTTGTCCCTTAGCCCTTAGCCCTTTGACATTTGCCCTTGCCATCAAACAAAACCACTCGAAACTTCTAAAAACCACTTTTTTTTTTAAAAAAAAAAGACCAACCAAAACTACTTTAACCTTTCCTTACTCGCACCCAACACCCGTTTTCCTTCGAATGTTCCATCGATTTCCATCCTGAAGGAAAAGTAGGGCGGGCCGGGCGCGACAGGGCGTGCGCGCACCAAAGAAGCTTGTGGAAACTTCTCCAGCTTCGCAAATGCTCCTGTTGGCAACCAAGCTGCGCGTATATATAAGCTGCGAAAATTCCAAAAATTAGCCAGTCCCCAAATTTCAAAGTCTTTAACAAATCACGCAAAAATGGCTGAAAAAGTTGAAACCCACGAATTTACCGCTGAGATTTCTCAGTTGATGTCTTTGATCATCAACACGGTCTACTCGAACAAGGAGATTTTCTTGAGAGAGTTGATTTCGAACGCTTCCGATGCTTTGGACAAGATCAGATACGAGGCCTTGTCCGACCCCTCCAAATTGGAGACCGAGCCAAAGTTGTTCATCAGACTTACGCCTAAGCCTGAGGGCAAGATCTTGGAAATCAGAGACTCGGGTATTGGTATGACCAAGGCTGACTTGATCAACAATTTGGGTACCATTGCCAAGTCGGGCACCAAGGCTTTCATGGAGGCTTTGTCTGCAGGCGCGGACGTGTCCATGATTGGTCAGTTTGGTGTTGGTTTCTACTCTCTTTTCTTGGTTGCCGACCACGTCCAGGTGATCTCCAAGCACAATGACGACGACCAATATGTGTGGGAGTCCAACGCTGGCGGTAAATTTACCGTTACTTTGGACGAGACTAACGAGAGAATTTCCCGTGGTACTATCCTTAGATTGTTCTTGAAGGACGACCAATTGGAGTACTTGGAGGAGAAGAGAATCAAGGAGGTTGTCAAGAGACACTCTGAGTTTGTCGCCTACCCAATTGAGTTGGTTGTTACCAAGGAGGTTGAGAAGGAGGTTCCTGTTGAGAAAAAGGAGGAAGAGTCCAAGGACGAAGGCGACGACAAGAAGCCTAAGTTGGAGGAAGTTGAGGATGAGGGCGAAGACAAGAAGAAGGAGGAAACCAAGAAGGTGAAGGAGAATGTCACGGAGATTGAGGAGTTGAACAAGACCAAGCCTTTGTGGACCAGATCTCCTTCTGAGGTGACTCAAGAGGAGTACAATGCCTTCTACAAGTCCTTCTCTAACGACTGGGAGGACCCATTGGCCGTCAAGCACTTTTCTGTTGAGGGTCAATTGGAGTTCAAGGCCATCTTGTTCGTTCCAAAGAGAGCTCCATTCGATGCTTTCGAGTCTAAGAAGAAGAAGAACAACATCAAGTTGTATGTCCGCCGTGTGTTCATTACTGACGAGGCTGATGAGTTGATTCCTGAGTGGTTGTCTTTCGTAAAGGGTGTTGTGGACTCTGAGGACTTGCCATTGAACTTGTCCAGAGAGATGTTGCAGCAAAACAAGATCATGAAGGTGATCAGAAAGAACATCGTCAAGAAGTTGATTGAAACCTTCAACGAGATTGCCGAGGACTCCGAGCAATTCGAGAAGTTCTACACTGCCTTCTCCAAGAACATCAAGTTGGGTATCCACGAGGACCAACAAAACAGAAATGCCTTGGCCAAGTTGTTGAGATACTACTCCACCAAGTCAACCGAGGAGTACACTTCTTTGTCTGACTATGTCACCAGAATGCCAGAGCACCAAAAGAACATCTACTACATCACTGGTGAGTCGATCAAGGCTGTTGAGAACTCTCCATTCTTGGACGCATTGAAGGCCAAGAAGTTTGAGGTTTTGTTCTTGGTTGAGCCAATTGATGAGTACGCCATGACTCAGTTGAAGGAGTTCGAAGACAAGAAGTTGGTGGACATCACCAAGGACTTCGAATTGGAGGAGACTGAGGAGGAGAAGGCTGAAAGAGAGAAGGAGGTGGCGGAGTTTGAGCCATTGACCAAGGCGTTGAAGGAGATTTTGGGTGACCAGGTGGAGAAGGTCGTTGTTTCCCACAAGTTGGTTGACGCTCCTGCTGCCATCAGAACGGGTCAATTCGGCTGGTCCGCTAACATGGAGAGAATCATGAAGGCTCAAGCTTTGAGAGACACCACCATGTCGTCTTACATGTCTTCGAAGAAGACGTTTGAGATTTCTCCAAAGTCGGCCATCATCAAGGAGTTGAGAAAGAAGGTCGATGCCGACGGTGCTGAGGACAAGACCGTCAAGGACTTGACCACCTTGTTGTACGAGACGGCTTTGCTCACATCTGGTTTCACCTTGGAGGAGCCATCTTCTTTCGCTGGTAGAATTAACAGATTGATTTCCTTGGGTTTGAACATCGAGGAAGAGGAGCACGCCGCCGAGGAGGTTGCTGCTGACGCTGCTGAGGAGCCTGCTGTTGAGTCTGCCATGGAGGAGGTTGACTAAACGAAGTTATGTATTTTAATGCCAGGTGAGTCAAGGCGCACCTTTAGTAGAAAATAATTAATGTTATTTCATGAAGTATCATTGTAGAAGCGGGGAGGATAAAACACACTACCCAGTGTTTATGATTTTAGTGACGCACCATTTTAGCCAATGAAGGCCCTCTAGGTTTTGTTTAAACTGTGAAACATCACCAACACTTCAAGCCAATGTTTTGACTGGTTTCTCTTTTTTTTTTTTTTTTTTTTTTTTTTTTTTTTTTTTTTTTTTTTTTTTTTTTTTTTTTTTTTTTTTTTTTTTTTTTTTTTTTTTTTTTTTTTTTTCTTTACTTTAGCCTCAACTTCGATAGTGAAATCCAAAGCAACAGGCTAATTGAGCTTCACAAACGAGTGAAAATGATCCGGTTCCTCTTGCGTTTGGGCATTCCAGTTATTTTGTACTCCAGGGCTCAAAAGCTTCTACATTAGGAGATGATCACAAATTACAATATCGTTATTTTTTGATCTCAATAATGTTACTATCACCATTTGGTAAAAACAATTATGTAAATATTGTGATCTGTCCAATAAATACAGCAAAAAGAATATGTGCACAGGCGAAAAAGGTTCAATTGGTTCAATGATAGACTGAGAGCGCCAAAAAGAGACTTGTTAGCATTTTACTTTGGAAGGCCCTAAACACGGGCCTGGTGACTGTGGTAAAAAAGACCCTATATTATCTATTGGTTTGATCAAAACTTTGCTTAATGGTCTCACGTTAGAGTTGTAAGAGTCTTCCGAATTTCAGTGTGTGTTCGAGATGTACTATATGTTAGGTGCATTCTAAAAACATCTAACTAACGAATTTTTTTTGGAAAAGAAGACCGGATATAATTTCGAATACCCAAAACTTTCAACTAGCCCATAATTCAGCTTGGAAGCCAAAGCTACCGTTAAAATCTTTATAACCACCCAGTGCAAAGCATAACGGAAGACACCTTGATTTAGGTGTACCTTGTGACGACCCAGAATTAAAGAAAAAAAAAAAAAAAAGAAAAAAAAGAACATGAGCCATATTAGAATCAAAGCTTAAGCTTGTGAGCTTTGTAATTATACGTAACTATATACTGAAGTGATTTGCATGGTGTTGAAATTTGAGTGACTTTACTTCCTTTTGTCTTTTGCGTTGCGTGATGTATGTCAAGCAGCAGCTGATTTAGATGAAGCCATTTTCAGCCAGTTTTCACGAAATTACACATTGACAAGAAACCTCCTCAATGTTAGCTTTGCAAAAGGTACATACACTGCTATTCTTCTCGTAAATGAGCTGCCCACGGTCCACACTATCCCAACAGTCACAACCCAAAATAATCACTTCGACCGAAGGTGAGATAGTCCAAGTGGTGAGTAAAATCAGACAATCACATTGTGAGCACTCTGTTGCACTACCTGCCACTAACAAAGTTTTTTCTAATTCTGACAGTTTTTTCTGCTTCTGACCTTGTGGCACTAGTCAAAACTGGCATCCCAACATTGACATCAAGACATCACTTGGACATCATGTACACTAACTAATACTCAATCGCATGCCCTCGTTGTGGATCGTTCTTGATGATAAATACTAAAAGCTGCCTCGTCAAATTGTTTTACAAAGCAATATATAAGGAGATTTCGGGTGATACTTTTACTTGAGAATTGGGTTTTAAAGGCAATGAGAAATCTTTGAAAACCCTTTTCATTGTTGTGATTTGTTCTGGATTGATATCATGCGACTAATGCAGTAAGTGATAGTACGCTTACTATCGATACAGCGGAACTCCGGCGCCTACTTCAAAAAAACAGGGAATGGTAAAAGATCTGGGATCAGTATCTAGCTCCCAATGACAAGCAATGACAAACAAAGACAAACAATGACAAACAATGACAAGCAATGACAAAAAGAATGACTAAAACACTCACTACTCATCCACTGTCAACGCTGCCTCCACCAATTCATCAATGTAAGACAAGACCGAGCCAGCTTGTTCCCTCACCAACAAGTCCACATCATGGCTCTGTACATATCTCAACACGGTCACCACCTTGCCCATGTTTTGGCGAGGAAACGGAACTTTATCCGATTTGGAAGTGCCTGCAATCAAATCGTGAAGAAGCACAATCGCCGATCTTCTCATAATGGCCTTATCTTTCGCCGTCTCAAGCTCCAACACTCCCATTGCACAGTCAATAGCGTCTCCAATATACTTGACCATCCCAAGAATATTGGTGTTACAGCACGTGCCCAAAATGGACATTGCCGACATCCGAAGACGGTCGTCAGGTTGTTCTGCTTCGTTGGCCGCACGTCGAATTAAACTTAGTGCACATTCACACACAAGCTTGGCCTTTTGGCCCGCAAACGCCTCGTTTTGAGCTTGAACATAACGTAAAAGCACCTCGCCGATCCTCAATCGCTCGTCCAAGTCCGCAGGACCCATTTCAGGCTTCTCTGTTGTGGCGTCTGGGTCACGTCCACCGTATAACGAAGTGAGCATGGGCAAAACCTGAGTATCGTCTAGTGCAAGCAAACTTTCCAAGCCCTTGATGGCGTTCAAGTAGATAAATGGATCTGAATCTTTCAACTGCACGAGATGGAGACCCACGACAAAATCGATGGAAATCACAGCGCTCTTTTGCTCCACTAGCTGGCGCAAGAGGTAAAGTCCATGAGCCCTTATGGGCACCAACGGGTCGTTTAGGTTGGAAATGGCCCTTTTAAATGCTCTTTTTTCCACCTCCAACTCCGAGTCGGGCGCCGGTTCCTCCTCCAACATGAGTCCGATTCGAGAACAGAGACTTTGGCCTGCTTTGTTTTGGGTGTGGTTTTCAGAGAGTCTGGTGCGGATCTGAGCAAGAATAGTTCGGCACTTCTCGTCGAGTTCTCCCGCTTGCGTTTCCGATATAATTGCAGATAAAAGCTCAAGCACAACTGTTAAGACTTCCTGGGATACAGGGGTTCCTTCTGTGACGTCATCGTCGTCGTCTTCATCATCCGAGTCTATGTCTTTATCTTCGGCCTGAAGAACAGACACATTATGGGAATTTGGAGAAGCACCGTCGCCAAGAATCTTCGCCACGAGCTGCAAGATATCAAACGGCGTCAGGGCCAAGCGGTCTTTGAATTTGTTTCCAATACTTTCCAAAAGGCGCAAGTCCACGAGCTTGAGGAACGGATTCTCGTCCAAAGCAAGAGACGACGTTTTTTGGCCGTCGACCCATTTCGAGAGCAAAGAAACAAAAAGCCGTTTGGTGAGCGCATCGTCGAGTTGCTCCACAAGAGCAAGAAACGAGTCGCAGTTGTTATCCAACAGACTGATGAACAGAAGCACTTTTTTTTCCGGCTCTTCGGGTGCCACCACCGACCGGTCGGCGCTGACAATCTCCACGAGCTTATTGGGGCCCAAGCGGAACTTCCAACCCTGGTCTGCCACTAAGTTTCGGCAAATTTGGTCGAGTTCATGGGCGGCTTCGTCTTTTTCGACGCTGATTTGCGTGAAATAACTCACCAAAATGTTCTGGGCCACTTCCGACGGCTTGTCACTTTTGCGGAGAAAGCAGTAATAAGACCAGAAGGGTACGAGGATGGGCATGAAGAAGGCATTTAGCATATCTTTAGGAAGACCTCTATTTGTCAAGGAAAGCAACACATTGACATTATTATTGAGGTCCCGCTCGCCGACAAGTACGACTTTTTCCGCATCTTTCGTGTCAATACAAGGATTGAAGCCGAGCCACACCCTTTTCAACACAAAGTCACGCACAATACGGTGATTTTTGGTCCATAATTGTTCGAGAAAGTGGCCCACGCACGTGACTATCGTCGGGCGGTTGATATTAACAAGAAGCTCGTAGCACTGGTTGCCAATAGACGTGAAGTAGTCCACTGAGGAGATTTTGGCCGGTTTCAGGAGAAGAACGCTGGCCACGTGGTCGAGTTTTTCCACATTGATATCGTCATTATCCCGTAACCCCAAAACAAACTCGATCAAGGTCAAGACTCCATCGCCCTTTTGAGCGTGGCACGGTAGAAGCAGGAGTTTTTCCATGACGAAGCCCCGGAAGAATCCGGGAGACCTTGTGGAGACAAGTAAAGAGTAGTCCTGGTAGAGCTCATAAGTGGTGGCAAACAGGGTGACGAGATCGAAATCCGCCGCGATTTGCCGCTGTTCTGGCCCGCTGAAGTAAGGAACGGTGATTAGCGTGATTGTCACCACCAAAAAATCGGCATACCCGGTCCCTTTCAAGAGGAGACTGCGGGCATCCGAATCGGTTGCAAAAACAGAGTATAAGTGGTCGTAAATGAGCTTCAAGAGACGCCAGTGAGGCCGGAATTTGTCCGTGGCCAGCACAGCATCAGCCGCCGGCTCAAGCGGCTCGATTTTCATGGCCTTGTACAGTGGCTTGCCGAAATCATTGAGCCTTCGTTTTTCTAACGACACGCCTATTCCAAACGCAGACGTGGCCGGGTAAATGCCTAGTAAAATGATAAGATTGACGAGTTTTCCAAAGGTTTTAAGATCATGGAGAGATATCGAAACGAGGGTTTTTTGTGGCGCTTTGGCCTGTGCCTCCAACGAGTATTCTTGTATCTGTTCTAAGTACTGTAGAAGCCTGTGCACCACTTTATATCGTAGGTCAAATGGTGATATTTGCAGATTTTGGCCTGGAAAAAGCGTCTCTGAAAGCAGCTCCACAGTTGCCAAGTCCAAACTGGTGGCCAATTTCAGCTCGAGCTCGTGGAAAACCACGTCTAGTGGTAAATCACCTAAAAACTCCGGCCGGTTAAGGCCTTTTCGGTGCGGATATACTTCATTTTTGTCTCTTTTGACGGTAGTGGACTTTTTCGGTGCAAACGGGTTTTTGCGTGGCGGTCCTTCACGGTCAGCAAGCATAGCAAGAAAATGAGCCTTTCAATGTTTGAAAAAATCCAAAGTATATGAAAAAGTCCCGAGACCTCAGATGTATTAGCTGACTAAACATCTCATTTCGTCTCACTCTCACTGTCTCACTCTCACTGTCTCACTCTCGCACTCTCTCGGTAGCCTCTATATAAGCTGCAGCAGTGCGCACTCAGTACCCATCTCACGGCTCATCTCCGAAGCCATGGTGAAATTAAGATACTGATAAAGACATTGCACAGGCCGGTCAGAGGAGGAAAAAAAAATCCAATACTAAAATAAAACATCTCTTAAAACGAATTAAATTAATACTCTTCTCAATGACCGTCTCCTCGCTCACGCAAGAAGAACAGGACGCCATTATTTACGACGCCAGGGAAGGTGATCTCGACTACCTTAAAGAAATCTTCACCTCCATAATACCGGGCTCGCTTCTTCCCACCATTAAAGATGATATCACCTTAAGTACACCCTTGCACATGGCTGCTGCCAATGGCCACTTGGGAGTGGTTGAATATTTGCTTTCTTTGGTTTCTCATGAGGAAGCAGTTGGTTTGGCCAACGCCAAAAACGATATTGGGAACACTCCTCTACACTGGGCAGCCTATAATGGCCATCTTGACATCGTCAAGTTGCTAGTAGAAAAGTACGAAGCTGATGTTTACGCCAAGAACTCGTCGAATCACGATGCGCTCTTTGAGGCGGAGAAAAACGGGAAAACCGACGTCGAAAACTGGATGTTGCTGAAGTTTGCTCCGGAGGAGACCATCAAAATCGAGGATCACGGCGAAGACACAAAAATCACGTATACGCCGGGCCAGGAGTCGTATGAGATCGATAGGCAGGCTCAGGCGGCGCTTGAAGCTGCGAAAAAGGAGCATGACTGCCGTATGGATACTAGTATTGACGATGTGGATAAGAAAGCTGAGAAGTTGCTGATCAGCTAGCGAAGGAGGGACCTGAAGTGACTCATGTTGAGGTATAGCATATTCGGGCACGTGGCTCGAGAGTTTGTGATGGAAACTTTTGTGATTTCGTGCTTGTAGAGATAAGAATTTATCAGAAGGCGAGCAAATGGTGCTGTATGAGTATTGAGACGATGTTGTGATGGCCTTGTGACATATTTATGTCGGTATTAAGGAAGAGCGTGTGGTAGATGCTTTATTTTTATAGCGCTGTTTGTTACAGGCGGCGAAACTTGATAAAGAGCGGGTGCTTAACCTACGATAACTTCTAAAACGGTAAGGATGTGTAGTTTTTAGTCCTTGTATACGATACCTTTTATACAATGCAGCTAATTCTAGATTTACCACAGTTGGGGAAGCTTTTTCTTCGAGATTTGTCCCCAGTTGACTGAAACCGCCTTGAATCTTCAGAACGTAATGTGAGATCTGCTTTGGCCTTCGGAGTCAAATGACATTAAGAAGCCATTAATTGTTACATTTGGTTCAAGCTCGAGATTAGCGAGTTAGTCCAAGTAATGAGTCCCATGTGTTGCTATCTTATTATGACAGATCTTGTATATGAGAAGAAAGTGTTCATTGTCTTTCTTTCAAATATAAATCAGTTGCTTTTCCATCTGAATATTATCGGCTCTTACCCTGGATAGTTAGAGGGTTTCATTCTCGGTCAAATGTGTGAATTTTTACTCTCGGAAAGTATTTTTCAAGAAAGTAGCATATTCTTTGAGAATAAAATCATCCAAACAGGCTTTCTGACACTTTGAATTTGGTTGTTTGAGGTGTGAATTTACTCAGCAATCTTCTTCGGATTCGCCAACTGCTCGGTTTTTGCACCCATTACAAAACGCATTTGACAAAAGCTAATGATTGATTTAAAAAAATTTAAGCATTAGAGAATGACTCAATCTTTTCAAATTACCGTACGACAAATTTTCACCAGCGTCTGAAGACTTATTTGCCTTGTCAACCATACAAGAATTGCAGAATAAGATGGTACATACTAGTATATACCCTGATTAGTTCATCGATTGCACTGTTTATAATAGTGGTTGATCAAGTAAGAAAGGACATAAGAATAAATATGAATGTACATTGACCTAAAATTCACCAATTTATGACACCATCTTGGCTAGATGGTCTAGACTTGTGATTGTGTTATTATATCTCATTTTATCCGGGCCTATCTAGAGTGCACTGTCCATCGAAGAGTCGCTTTTATTGATGACTCGATTTGAATGTGTATTTCGAGTAATAGGCAAAACAAGAACGCGTAACAGTAAAAGGGAAAAGCCCACCAAAGAAGGTGCACAACGAAAATTAAGAAGTAGTTATACACTGTCATTCACTTTTTTTTTTATTCTTTCATATATTGACAGCGATAAACATTTTTTCATTTTTTTCTATTGCAAGAGATATTTCTGGAAAAAACGACTTCAAAAAGCACCGAGTACCTTTTAAGCTAGTAAGGATAATTTGTTTTCTTTTTTTTTTTTTTTTTTAGTGATCCTCTCAAAAGCCTTGGAAAAACGGAACAATATTTACTTCCTCTTGCGACTCACCTCTTTCCCCAAAAACCTTAAAAAGCCCTGGAATAAATACTTGGGTGTGGAACTGGACTCTGAAAATCCAAAATCCTTTTCAGCCAAAAAGATAGGTACAAAAAAACCGAATAAACGACAAAAATGAATATAAATTAAGGATTGTCCTTTTTTTTTTTTTTTTTTTTTTTTTACATCTTCTCTTCCTCATTACTTACCCAAGCATTCCCACTTTTCAGCTTCCCCCAAGTCTCGCGCTGGAAACTCGCGTGGGTCGTGCACCATGGGTGAAAAAAAAAGTGCGGGCCAGAAAAAAGCCTACTGAGATTTGGAATGAAAAAAAAGAGAAGAGAACGAAAAGAAAGCTCACAGACCCTATCACATATCTGGTTCCAAGCCCCACGCTCAACTGAACCTTTTCATAAAAGCTACAATTATTGCATCAGTAGCCACACGCCAATAAACAAATCAAAGCAACAGAACACATCCACACATCATGAGCGACTTGGGATTTGACCCTAGCTTGAAGAAAAAAAAGAAGTCGAAAAAGACTGACGACGCCCCTGCTTCCGCATCGTCGACCCCTGCACCCACCGACATGGACGACATGTTTGCCGGGTTGAAGAAGAAGAAAAAGACAAAAAAGCCCGAGGGCGAGGCGTCCACAGGTGCCGAAAAAACACTGTCGCAAGTATCGACATCTGTTGAAGACCTTAGTGAGACTCTAGGTGACTTGGGATTGAAGAAAAAGAAGAAAAAATCCACAAAAACTGCGCTCACCACCGATTTCGACCATGCCTTGGAGGAGGCCGGGCTTGACGACTTTGTAGGCACGTCGGGAAACGATGCAAATGACGAAAAGAATGCTCATGTTTCGACCCAGGCGAAATTGGGGCTTCCATACGAAGATCTCTTGCTGAGATTTTTCCTGATTTTGAAACAAAACAACCCTGAGTTGGCCGGCGACAGATCGGGCCCCAAATTCAAGATCCCGCCTCCCGTTTGTCAAAGAGAAGGGTCGAAAAAGACCCTTTTTGCCAATGTGCAGGATATCGCCACTGTTTTGCAAAGAAATCCAGAACACTTGATCCAGTTTTTGTTTGCCGAGTTGGGTACGTCGGGTTCGATCGACGGAGAGAAGAGATTGGTGTTGAAGGGTAAGTTTCAGCCCAAACAGATGGAGTCAGTGTTGAGAAGATACATTCTCGAGTACGTCACGTGCAAGACGTGTAAATCCATGAACACCGAGTTGAAGAGAGAATCGGCCAACAGATTGCACTTTTTGAGTTGCAAGGCCTGTGGTTCTACCAGATCCGTGTCGAGCATCAAGACCGGTTTCCAGGCGCAAATTGGCCGGAGAAAGAGAGCTTGAGTTACATTGCGAAGAAATTGAGAGAGGGCAAATGCTTTCTTCTTTTATTTTTGGAGGTGTTAGGGCAACGACACAACGACTCTTGTCTTATTCTACTAATAAGTGGCTTTATTTCAGTGATTGGCCTGGATCATGGTTATTCCACCTCCTTACAGTCGGCAGTCAATCTTTCCATCATAGAGGGTATTAGGTCACCATGGTAGGTACCTTCATTCTTGTACATGTGTGTATAATATTTACAATCTTCAAAACATGAACCAGAGTACATTGAGTGATGCGGAGTATGTAGAGAACGGAGAACAGGGGAATGAGGAATTTAGTACATGAATGGATCTTAGGAAGGTGTTGCAATCTTTTACTCTAGAGTGATCTGTAGTACATTACAGTATTCTGTTGTATTCTGAGGAATACAGCGTAACCCGTAGTACTATATAGTACTCTGTACGATGATATTCTGTACTCTATATGAGTAGATGATAATCTGAAGAATCTATATAACCTGGAGTACTTTATAGTATTCTGTAGTACTTTATAGTATTCTGTAGTACTTTATAGTATTCTGTAGTACTTTATAGTATTCTGTAGTACTCTGTACTATCTGTAGTACTCTATTGCACGTTATACTACACTGTATTACTCTGTTGTTTTTGAAAAGTATATAGTAACTTGCAATGTAGTTTTCTGTACTATAATACTCTATAGTAGTATCCCGTCATAGTACTTTATAGTATTCTGTAGTAGTATCCCGTCGTAGTACTTCATAATACCCTATAGTAGTATCCCGTCAAAGTACTTCATGATACTCTATACAACTCTATAGTACTCTGTACATCTATAGTATATTTCTTAAACTTCTCCATACTTCTTTGCACTCTATACCACACCTATTTCTCCCCTATCAGCCTTTACTTCATCGTCTCAACAAGCTTCTTCAACGGCACTCCCCACATGCTCACGCCATTGTTGGCCATCATATAGTTCAAAATCTGCGTCTTGAGAACGCTGCTGGACTGCTGAGAGGCAATTCCATCTACAATACGCGACACAAATGTCTTGTGCTGGTCAGAAAGCTGGGGAAACGCCTCCACTAATCTTTTAGTGAAAAACTCCTTCTCCTTATCTGGGACATTTGCTTCCTCCACCAAGCTTCGTAGTTTTTGCTCGCTTTGTTCGAAATCCACCTCTGTTTCTGGCTGGTTTTCTTTTGTTTCGCTGGTCAGAACAGTACCACTTGTTTTGGCTGCTGCAGGCCTTGAAGGAGGGGGAGGAGGTAGCGTCGATGACATAGGTGGAGGCATCATCAGGCTACGAGAACTGCTGCTGGCGGAGCTTTCCCCTGAATTTGGCTGGGCTCCCACAATAGGCAACCTTGAGATTCGTTTTTTCGCTTTCAGCGTGCCTGACGCCGAAGAAACGCCACTGGCAGGCGCCGAAACTGGCACAGGGCAGTCGTTCCAGCCCTCCATAAGTTCACCCCTTTGAAATTTGGTCATTTTGAGTTAAGAAAGTGAAGAAACGGGAAGAAACGGGAATGAAGGTCAAGAAAAGGGAGGGAAAAAGTTATTCTTCTCTGTGTGTCGAGGAATCTGTCGAGACTGCTGGAAGCGGCTTTTTCTGATTTTCGGGCTTTCTTTTAGCTAGCTTCTTTTAGCTTCTTTAGGCTTCTTTTGGAAATCAGTTTTGCTAATAGGAGAGGCAGATCGTGGCTTCCTGCCTTCCATGCTCCATGCTCAAGCCTTCATGGTTCCACGTGTGCAGTCTGCGCAGTGAGCAAGGGAGGATGGGGAAAAATGAAAACAAACGAACAAGTGAAGAAATAAACGAACAAACGAACAAACAAACGATGAGAAAAACACGAATAAATGCATTCAACAGAATATACCCTTTTTCTTTGTGGGAGGCTGCTCAAAGGCCACAGGGGGTGAACTATTGATTCTCTTTTCTCGTTGTTTTCCTTTTCTATGTTAGTTCAAAGGCTCTTGGCGTTTTTCGCGAATATCTCTTGGCTGCGAAAGTGGTCTTGGCTAGAGAGCAGCGTGGGGAATTCTTGAGAATAAGTGTCTTTACCCGGCAAGACAGATATTACAATATTTCAGTATTTCTGAGGTTTCATAGATTCTAGAGATTTCGCCATCTCATCTGGTCCTTTTTTTTTCCTCACTGTCTGTTCCTTTTGGATATCTCGTTCTTTCAAATCTCTCTCCTTTGGATATCTCGTTCTTTCAAATCTCTCTCCTTTGGATATCTCGTTCTTCAAATCTCTCTCCTTTGGATATCTCGTTCTTTCAAATCTCTCTCCTTTGGATATCTCGTTCTTCAAATCTCTCTCCTTTGGATATCTAATTCTTCCAAATCTCTCCCTTTTGCAATTTCCTTCATTTTAACCCTCTTTCTTCCAGTACCCTCCCCGTTCCTGCCCTTCCCCTTCCCCTTCCCTAATTTGCCTGTAGCAAAAGACACCTCTCCAAAAGCACCTTCACCAGTGGCCGGCGGCTCGGATCAAGCACCAAACACAGGCGGATCATGTCCATGAGCTCGCTAGAAAAACCGTTCGTATCGCTCGGGATCTCGAACTTGCCCTGGGATATGGCCACGTTAAGGTTGGCTCCTTGCTCCATCTCCAACTTCTCAAATGGCGAAAACCCAAAACAGCACGCGTAGAGCACACACCCCAAAGACCAAATATCTGTGGCCTCGGAGATCTCAGAGTTAGTGGCTACATCCAAAAGCTCGGGTGCCCGATACGGAAGCGTGCAGTGTTCCAGAGCAAAATCCGTCAACGTGAGAGCTTGTTGTCTTGTCGTTACCGAAACCCTCGCCTTGGAACACGACCCGAGATCCACCAATACCGGGAGTCCCTCTGCAGAAAGCATGACGTTGGCTGGTTTTAGGTCTCGATGTGCGTACGGACAGGCTTCGCTCAATTCAGTGGCCGCCATATCTACAAATGCCCCTCCGTCGTCATCCCCATGAAGCATAACATCGGTCTCGACGCCGTCTTCAGTATCCAGCGGCTCGTTTCCAGGCTTTTTGTACCCGTGCAACACCTGGACCCCCCTTAGAATGCCCACAAAGATCTTGAGCACCTCGTCCTGGCTCATGGTAGTGTTGCTGAGAACATTGGCATTTAGGATATCTTGCAAGGACCGTTCAAAGTACGGGAGCAAGATATAGAAGGTTTTGGCGCCGGCGGCTTCGCCCGTAACTGCCACGTCGATCGTTTTGACTACATAAGGAGAGTTCAATGCGGCAAACCGGTAGTAGTTTTTCACCTCGTTCATGGCGTTGGTAAAGGTAGCATCGTCGCTGCCGTACGGACACCGGATTTTCTTCATGGCGTAGAGAACGCTCGCGTTCAGCCTCTGGGCAACAAGGTATACATACGAAAAGCCTCCTTCGCCTAGAAGACGCAAAACTGTGTATTTAGAGCCGTTTACTGCGATCACGGGACTCAGAAGTCCTGGCACACAAGGAAGACACTTGCCCACGGCATTGAGAACAATGTCCATCATGTGTGTTACTATGAGTGGGAAATTTTGTGTGTTTTGGGGTTGTTTCCAGGTATTTCGGTGGAGTGCACTTGTGTTTTGGGTTATATTGCGTTTTTTTAATTAATGGTTAAGGTGAAGTAGTGAGCACTTGACAGTCGTGTTGGGTTCCAGTGGTGAGTTCCGGTGGTGACTTCAAGAGCGTAGACTTTCGCATTAGGGCCATTTCGGTGGGTTGCGAAAAAGTACTATTTTTTTTTTTTTTTTTTTTTTTTTGATGTGGACTAAAATAGACGTGATATAATAATTGTTGGATTCCCGTCTTTGATGCTTTTTTGAGATGGTTAATGTTGGAATTGTTTGGGTAGACATGCGGGTGTTCAGAAGTATTTGAGTGGTGGGAGTAATTGAGTGGTGGGAGTAATTTAACCGAGAATGAACATGCGAGATTATTAGTCTCAGCCCCCAAATGATTATTCGTAACACCTATGAAAAAAAAGGGAAAAAGAGAATAATGAAGGGCTTTAGGGAGAATATACCCTTTCTGAAAGGACAATTACTTGATTCACTATAATGATACTCATAAGAAGGCAGCGAAAAAGAAGCGGTCCTGATGACAGACCATTAATAATGCGACGGTGACTAATTTTCACGTATATGAATGACCCAATAGACCTTATGATTGTATGTTACTAAAGATTTCGTACACTTGACCATGACTTCTGCGTCGAAGATTTATTGATAATATACTTGAAATTATCACAATGTAGGGTTTTCAGCTGGAAATGAGTGAATTTGGAACTTGATGATCAGCGTATGCTGAAGATTACGCTGAATTGGCAGGCAAGACAAAGCTGGGCGTAAATCTCATACCGCTTACCTCAGACGTGGAAGCCCAATGAAGTTTAATCAGACGTGACGGTTTTGGTCATTTTTCATCAAATGGGGCTTTTAAACAGCACTTAAGTTTATTTGGTGGTTTTTTTGGCTCTTAATTGTGGCGTTCGTGGCCGCTAATGGCGTACTATACGAGCGAGCCTGGTGGTGGAGAGAGATTGCTTCTTGGAAAGGAAAAAGTAAGTATTTGATTCCAGGGTACACTTTTGCTCTATAGTTTCTGAAAGAGATAAAAAGAAATTTCAATACAATAAACCCTTAGCTCCACTTTCTTTTTCTTTATCTTTTATTTTCCTCACTTCTTTTCCCTGCCAGAGCGATTGCAAATTGGCAATTGACTTGGCAGCTGGAAATGACTGAACCAGACTCCACATACTCGCACACTCACACTCTCGCACACTCACACTCTCGCACACTCCGCACCTCATGGCCCTGGGCAGTGGGATTGCAAAAATATAATTACCCACAATGTTTCACACAAAAGAAGAAGAATGATCTCAAAGAGAAATAAAAAGAGAAAAGAAAGCTCGAATCACCACCCCGAACCTTTGTTCTCCCACAATTCGAGATTATCTGGCCCAAACCTAGCCTTGAATGGAATTCCTGTTAGGCCGGCTCGGGCCCTAATAAGTCATTCACGCGCCTGGCCCCAGAACTAGTGCCGCCCCGCGCTAGCTTGGAATGAACACGCACCGGTCGAGTCTGACCTACGTTCGGCCTAAAAGATGAGTTACTAATCCAGTAGAATCACATAGAAACACTTGATGCCACACGAATTCATGAGTTTATCGCCACCAAAAACTCAGCCGTTGGGCGCAACGTCTCCTGGCCGGCCAGAGGCTCATAATAGCAACGATGCAGAGGAAAATGCCTTGACAAAGTTGGCGGAAATCGAGCTTTTACCGGAATTGTTTGCGCTTCTTCAAGGTGTTGAGAACGGTGACATCAAGGGCCAGGATTTCGATAACCACGCCGGCTCCATTCGGCTCAAATTGAACAATATACGACTGAATTTGCAAGAGATTGATGGAATTTGTGAGACAGTGGAAGATCGTGAGAAAAAGATTGAGTTCTTGAAGGATTGTAACAGCCGTAGAGCTAAGTTTCTTGCTGATTTCAAGCAGCGTGTGCTTAGTGATCTTGAAAAAGTATAGAAACCGAGACCGAGAAAAGCTGGGAACTTTTGGTTTGAGTCTTTCGGGTCTTAGAGTTTTGGATGGCCGTGATGGGAATGGTATTACTGTTGTATTCCTACAACTAAGTACATCACTGTTTTAGCCGATGACGAGGTGAGGTTTAGATGTGTGGAAATGGAATTTGAACATAAGCCAATCTATATTGGAGAGATTTCTTCTTATTATCTTCGTCTGGCTGGAAAAAAGTCAAAGGGCGGGAAAGAGAGAGATCAAAAACAAAAAAAGGTTCCAGATGGACAAACCTTCAAAGAAACAGGAGAAAAGAAAGAAAAGCTAAATTGGGACGCTAAATTGGGACGCTAAATTGGAACGCTCGGTTTATTGGCAAGCCAGGTTTATTGCAACACATACTATGTCCAATCTTCCATTGTTTCAGTCTGTCAACTGTTCCTCGTTTATGAGCCTGAAACGATCGAAATAACATGTGCCTGGCTGCGGGAGATATACACTGGCAGCTGCGGAGGACAGACCCCAAATTAACGCTGAGCAACGAACAGAACAATGATGAAAGAACGAAGGAAGATAAAAAGGAAAAGGAGAAATCAAAGGGCGTAGAGAAAGAAGAAAACTAATGTCGCCTTCTCTCACTCCCTTACAATTTTCACCCAATTCTCTTTCTTTTCGTTTTCTTCGTTTTCTTCGTTTTTAAGAAAAATACCAACAATATTTCGTCCTGCGCTACTGGTGCCTGGGCCTGCTTTTTTTTTGGCCCGGAAGCTGGGGCGACAGTTGGCAAGCATACAGTTCACTGGCGCGTCACCCGCATCAACGCGATGCACACACCACCAGAAACAGAACGAAGGATTCGACACTCAGGCTCTTTTCTGCACTTTTGGCCAGTGCTTTTCCGGAATCTCCACGAGATTTTTTGAATTATTATTTGATTATTTCTCGATTTCTTTTGGTGTTTGACTCTGTGAAATACCCCTGGACCACACACAATGACCGAAATCCCGTCTTTGCTGAGAATGCACGAGATTCTTAGGGCCACGCCTGCGCTTTCTGCTGGAATCTGCATTTTTTCCGTGCTTTTTTACATGGTGTATCCCAAGGACTCCGAGGCTCTTGTACTTTATCCCGATGCTCCGGTAAAGCTTAACTTGAACGCTTTATCATTCTACATTTTCCCCCATGCTAACTTTGCCCATTTGATGCTTAACTTGGTGGCATTGTTTCCTCTCGTATCACGCTTTGAAAAGGCCAATGGCACGGTGAACACCGGTGTGACATTGAATCTATTGGCTGTATCTGCTGCTTTGGCGTACTGCCTTGTTGGCTACTTTATTTTCCCCAAGACCGGAGCCGCTGGTTTGCTGGGAATTTGCTTTTCGTTTTTGACGTATTTCTGTCATAAGGAACGCGTGCTTACGCCTATTTTATACCAGTTCTCGCTAGCCCAGCGCGAGATTGTCATCAGGACCGAGTACTTTCCCTTTGTCAATTTGGTGCTTATTGCGGTTCTCATACCCTCGACGTCTTTTTTCGGGCATTTGGCTGCCATTGGCTCCGGGTACTTATTGGCGTTTGGGTACTTGAAAATATTGTATCCGCCCCTGAAGGTGATCCTATTTATTGAGGGCAAATTGGCACCGTTGATCAACCAGCTAAAACGGCTCGTGGACTATTTCACCGAGGAGGATGCGTTAAATGAGCGTGGCACGGCGTATAAGCCGCTTTTTCTGTCGGATCTCGAACAGGCGATTCCTGTGGCGGCTGTAGTGGTAGAGCCGTTTGAACGTAGAGTGGACTCGTAAGCTGAGAGGGCTGATATGGATATTAGAAAGCGGGGGAAAGAGTGAGAGGATGACAGGGAAGGGGAGGAAAGAGTGGGAGAATGAGAGAATGAGAGGGAAGACTAAAATTACGAATGAATTTCATCCGAGAGTGTCAATAGAACTAAGGTTGAAGGTTTGCCTTGAACGAAGTGGTCAATTCTTTGTGTAAGTTCGCAACCTCTCGGCCACTTTCTGGCAACAAAGTTACTAGTAATAAAGTTAATAGTAATAAAGCTAATGTAATAAAGCTAATAGTAATAAAGCTATTATGGCAAGACAGCAGCAGGCCAGCTTGTATAAACAAAGACTTGTTGCTAAGAACGTAGAAAATAGAGCGGAAACAAAAAAATAACAAAAGATAAAGAAAAGAATGCAAAGATAAAAGGATGTGGGTCGCCAGTAGGCAGATATAGAAGACTGAAATCGTAGCTTATGATGACTATATAGTCTGTAATGCGTTGACTCGATCCATTTGGAATCGACCGTTGACTCCGAGTGCCTGAACTTCGTGAAATTTAGTTTATTCTTGTGGGGTATTGTGCTCTGCCTCATGTTAAGCCTAATGTTTGTGGCTTTCAACAGTACAAACGTTATTCTTATTATACTTCAGCTGAGGATGTTGAAAGATTGGCTACCTCTGACGAAAATGTATGAGCTAGCTTGAATCCCGGGAATCGAAACTTGATGAGCCATAGTTTTTGCAAGAACTTTGAAATGGGACGAGTAGCCCCGCAAAGCTGTCACAAGTAGTATTTAAGATAGTACTTAATGTGACAAACAGAAGCTACCTAATTCAGACACGCTTCTATAACGGCCAAAGTTGAATTTGATGTGTGCTCCAAAACGACCTTTTGTCATGAAGTTTGGCAAGTCACATCGCTTTCAATATCAACCAAGCCTTATCAAAAAAATTGAAGTGTTTTCGAGAATGGACATGTCTTTCAGGATATCCAAAAGGCCAATAATAGGAACGTATACTGTCGCTGCAACCGAGGTAAACGTCCAAGATCCCTGGCGTACTTCCTTATTGCTAAAGTGAAAAATGTTGTAAGCCAGGCCCGTAGCCGTCTGGACCCGGAATGATGAATCAGTGTTTTAGGTGCAACTGCCACGCGCCCTAATGTCACCAGCTTCTATGGTGCCTTGATGATTATTATCATGAATCTGGAGCTGAAAGTCGTTGTTCAATAAGTCTTCGAGACAACAGCTCACACCATGATCCATCTGCCCATAATCATTGCTTGAATCAAACCACCCACCATCCCGCTCTTGATTGTATACGAGACCTGCTTCCAACCCCTCTTGCGTGAAGTCTTGATCATCAAATTGGTCCTGCTCACACTGGCCGTGGTGTTTGTCAGGGTGTGGTGTTTGAATGCCAAGATCATAAGCCCCATTCGCCCATAAATTTGGACAGATGTTTGTCGACACCCAATCATAGAGAGAAAATCAGTGAGAACCGTTGCATGATACTTGGTGTGGATGTTACCGTCGTATTGCAAAATGACCTAAGAGCTCGAGGAAACAGCGGGCGTTGAGTACATAAAATCCCACAACACAGCAGGGGGTAAGTATCTTGACCATCTTCGAAGGGCAAGCTATAATTTGGGGAAGTCATAATCACCACAGACTCAACTTTGAGAAGGCGAAACCGATTCTGATTGACTACTAAACGAAGGTAAGAAAACCTCAGAGGTATACATCAGGATGTAGACATGATCGGGCAGTCAAAACAAGCGAGATTGGTGCCCAGACACATCTCATATTTTCCAACACCGGGGCAGGTGAGAGATTATCCCGATATGACGTTGCCATAGAAGCTGAACCTTTGTAAGCCGAGATCGTGGAGATGTACCTAAATGGATATGTCGTTGCACCTGAACAGCCGGATGTGGTCACGGCCGTTTGATGTACTCGATCCCCCAAAGAAGCATATGTTTTTATTACTTCGGACAATGGGAGCTGAGGATGATTCACAGTGTTCAAATACCGGAACCATGATTCCCCCTGGCCCATCAGCGAATTGTAATTCCTTAAACGAGATTCGATGGAATCTGTCCAAAGCGAGAGGCACTGTGGACCTCGAGTGATATTCATACTGAGAAACCTCAGGGCAAGTCCAGGAAATCATCTGGAATCTTTTTGACAAGTAGTTCTTGACTCTGTTGATTTTGTCTTATCATTGGATTGCGGCCAAAGTTGCAACCGCACCATATACCGGTAAACGTACTCAAACTTTCCCATTTATCGGCTTCTCCCTGGATCAGTCCTGAGAATTGCTTCTTAAACCTTTGAGAGCGATGTCATTTCGAAGCTTTTCCAAACAATGCCCATCACCCACCATATTTACCGTTTTACCATATTGCCATATTGCCATATTACCATATTTACCATTTTTCCACATCAGTTCTAGGGTAATCAGGTTTGTATTAGGGTAAATGATGGACAGAAGTAAGTTTCCGTTGATTCTTGGGCGCGATGTGAGCAATTCCGGTGAAACCACAATCTCATCTCTCTTCACCTTTGAATGTCTTTCGCCCTCCCGGCATCTTTATCTGTAGATATGAGTGCGTGTAAATCCTGTCTGATCATGTCAGTACTTGTGGCAATACGCAGTAAATTGATAGTGCCGAACACAAGGCAGCTCAAGGTTAGAATGATGGCGCTGGTGACAATACTCTTGGGGTTTTGCTTTCACTGAATTTGTCATTGTTCATTTTGATTCCGTGTTTTGTTACTGACCAAATTGTTGCTTGTAAGGAAGTCCAGAATGAAGAGCACCGTGGATACGTCTCATATCTCAAAACATGCTCTTTTTTGCTTTATTCAGCTTCTTCACTTGCTTCGCTCTTCACTCCGCGGACTCCTTGCACCCAATTGGTGCGCTTTCGTTGGAATCACAGTGGGCGAACATGGAAGCCGAATTGCCGACCATCCAGAAATGCTACAGTCGTCTAATTTGGTGTATAAGCACCGCAACTCATGTATCCTCTTATATGGAATTGGGAATAAATGAATAGCTTTTTAGAGTTGTGGCAAATGCGAATACACAACCAGAGACTCTTCAGGTGAAAGATTTAGGTCCCAGGTGGGGCCCAGGTGGGATGGCTTGACACAAGGGTGAGATAAGCACTTCAGCACCACTGAGCGTGCACACCAGTACACCATCACCGGACACTAAGATTTTCAGACCAGTCACACTAAGACTAAGATTCTGTTCTTGTTTCGCCGTGTGCTTGCCACCTGCCAGGATGCCAGAACAATGGAAGTTTTCAAACAGGCCTGGTCAATGGACTTGAGGAAGAAATCTCGGTTAATTAGGGGCCACAAAGGAATTGCTCAATCCGGTAAAGAAAATGAAAAAAAAAAGCGAATGTTGGGTTGATTTGATTGGTCATCATGTCTGGCTTCTGCTCTTACGCTGTCTTCTTTCGTCACTCGCAACACTGCTCCACTTGCATTCTCAATGTGGATGCCATAGCCTACATTTCGCTGAATGTAATTTTCTTGAGAATATGTGCATCTTCACTTATATCCTCCGAATGTGCTCTTTATTCACAATTTTTTTTTATTCTTGTGTATGTGTCCCTCTGTGGCTTTTACCTCCTTTCAGCCTTCCACAGTACTGTAATTGCGGAACATACAGTAGTTATTCAAAATCCACCCATACACACTGTTCACCACCATTTAATTTAAAGTGGGTGCGAAAATCACGAGCCGAATCTCCGACCAGAAACACCGAGCCCTGTGCACAACACCCGTGCACCCTTCTGTAAACATACCCCAACATGAACAGGGTGAAATTTCTATGTGTTCCACCGGTGGGAGCAGCAACACCCACAGGATTCTTTTCTATGGATTATTAGCATTGTGGCGCAATTCTTGAAGTCTTGTTATTTTGACTGCACCATGACAGGCGACGCTCTCCGATCGATGGCCGCCAAGCCGCCCCGAAAACCAGATAAACGCAAGAAAAGACGGTCCAAGAAGCGGATAAATCCACTAAACAGCGGTGACGCCGGGCCCCAATCCACGGAAAACGACCACGAAAATATTTTTAACCCTTCGGCACTGATGCTGGTGGAATCGGGCCCGGCGAAACCTGCTTTTGACCCTCCTGTGCCGATGGTTATGGAAAAGATGGAAAAATCGGGCATGAGCCCGCGGAAGCAGACGCTAATGCGGCACAAAACCAGCAATGAGTCCACAAGCGAGCCGTCGTTCGTTAGCGAGGTCAAAGAGATCAAAAGATCCCGCAAAGAAGCGGCGCATACCGCGGCTAAACTGCCAAATCCGGACGCTGTTGATGGAAAGTACTCGCTCATTCTCTCGAGGCAGTCAATGGAGGAGAAAACGTCGCTTTTTTCGTTCAAACTGCTGAAAATTTTGCTGTACCACGAGCACTTGCACGACAGCCCCACGCGGGCGTCGCCAGGCACGCTTTTGGCGCACGGTGAGTTTGAAATTTTTCAATTGCATGGTGGAGACGTGACGTACTTGGCGTGCGGCAAATCTTTCGTGTATCCGCTCCTTCCAAAGCTCAAGATTCTACGAACAAGTGCCAGTGAGTTTGTGTTGCCGCTCGTGAACCCTCAACGGTACTGGAAGATCTACATTGACACTTTTGATGAGACCATAATTAAGCAACTTGAGGTGATTTTGAAAAAGGTGGTCAAGTACACGAACTTGGCAGCATTGGAGGAAAAGCCGCCAGCTGGAGACGGAAAGAAGAATATAAACACAAGCATGATCGCAGGCTCAAAAACAAGCACAAAAACAAGCACATACACCACCACAGAAACAAACGCAGATCCAAAGAATGGGGCTCTCCATGGTGATCCACATGCTGGCCATGTGGAAGACGCCGTCTCTACCCCGCCTCCTTCTTTGTGTGTCCCGGATTCGTCTTTTCCATGCGTTCCACCCAAACTGGCCCAATATACGCCTTATTTCAACGAAATCCCTGAATCGCCGCCGTCCGTGCCGGTTTCTCCTCACCAGCCGGATTTGTTCAAAAATGCGTTCACATTGTCTGCTCCTGAGCCTCTTTTACCAGTGTGGGAGCAGAATTCTATTCCAGAAGATGTACCCAGGGACGCGTTGCCGTCGATAACTACAAGAGTAGCCAATTTTGGGTTTGCTGACCTTGCTGAAGTCAAGGACCACGGTAATATGGCCTGTTCATTATTACAACCAAAGCCGCAAGCTTTATCAAACCCATACTATCAAGAACAACCGAATGGCATGGTGAAAACCGATAAAAGCGGACACGAGAGCGCTCAAAATAACCACAAAAGTCACGACACAAGGTCAGAGTCCTCGTCAATGGACTCCTTGCTTGACGAATACGAGGAGACTATCTCTGTGACACGGTCAGTACAACAGCACATATCGCGACCTGTTTCTAGAGCAGCATCCCATATTTCAGCAGCTCGATCCACCACCAGATCGGCGGCAATACGTCACCTGAGGCCTCTTTTTCAACTACAACACGATGGAGAAAAAAGTGAACAAAACACAGGCAAACGAGTAGTATTGGGAACAGCAGCTGACCGCGTTCCAGCTTCATCTGGGTCCCGCTACAATCACACCATCCACGCCATCCACACCAACCAAAATAGTATGGGAGGCCGGTCCAGACAATCGTCGGTCAGTGAATTATACTCGTCGACGTCTAACTGGATGGAACCAGGCGTTGTGGCGTCTACCACAAACCCACTAACAAGCTCAAAGTCGACATTTTCTCTCTCTGGAATCAACAATCTACCTCAGCACCAGAAGCCAACTCTAACAGAAACGTATCGGGACATCTACCGGTCGATTTCACTGCATGACATCAACATCAACAGCGCTACGCCCCGTTCAAGAGCGCAGGACGCCAATCCATACAGGACAGCACTGCAAACGGGCAGTATCGGTAATTCAAGACCGAAACACCTGACTGTCGATGTTTCTCGGTCGAAAATAAGCGAGAATATGATTAGGGCCACGGGCGGCGTCCCTGGTACCGACAGAGTCGGGCCAAAAGCCCAAAGGACCGAAGGGTTAAGTTCAAACGACGTGTTTCGTCTCCTCAGCGAGCGGAACAGCTTGAAAAACCAGCAGAAGCAAGAGCCACAATCGTCTGGGCTTAGAAGACTCTTTGGGTGGTAGCTGTGGCATGTTTGGGTAAGAGTAATACGTCTCCTTCTGCATGTTTTGCTCTCTTTTTGAAGAGTTTCATGGCATTAATTCACAGTCATTTACAGCACAGTGTGTAAAGCAGAGTCATGGCACTTAAAATACCTATCTTTAAGATTGGGGTCTCATTATATGTCGAATCTATATCAGAGATGATACCAAAACCAGGTTTAATGGTAATGTATTCTTCAGAATGGTCATTCTGATGATGTGATATATCTTTAAACAAGTTAATATTGTTTAAGTTGTATAAAGAAGACCTTTTATGCGAGGTGGCTCATTTAGGCAAGCTGCAATTAACTGTCTAACAACGAGAACCTGCGATAGTAGAGATCCGGCGTTGGAACTACATCCTGGATTTGCGTTGATTACTACTATTGTAGTTAGCTGGCCTCATTGTCAATTCCAGCTATATAACGATATGCCTTCCCACACTAAGTGTCGGAAAACCAGACTAGTTTCACTAGAAGATCTCACATAGTAATAGGCAGATACACGAACCCCGACATATTAGCTTCGCTGAAGTAAAATACTAGTATCCGCTGTTTAGACTTCCATAACTCCTGAAGAAAACTGAGAGATTGAGTGCATCCTAATGCTTCTTGATGTCCTAGATGGATTACCTTCAAAATAATATACCATTTAAAAATAATGTCTCTATTAAAAACATATCATTTATAGGATTTATATTTACAGGAAACCTCGGAAAGACAAACAATCCTCAGTACTCGCTTACTCAGATCTCATTTATTTTCTGGTCGAATTTTCGAGATGCGAGTCTAACACTTCATGGGATGAATCAGAAATAGGATCTTAAGCTTCTTGTCGTATCTTAGTTGGCGAAAGGGTATTGATCCATTTAATTCTCTTCCAGAAGAGTCACGAAATGGTTAATGCGTCGCAATTATGAATTCATCTCCCGACTCGAGATGCAAATGGTCCAGTACAAAGAGAAATTTGCTTGAGCTGTTGCCAGTTGCTTCCGTTTGACTATTTGATTTTTCTGAATTTTAATCGGGGTAAACCTTGTGATGATCTTTGATATATGGTATCAATAGACGACACAGAAACACATCTTTGCTGGGCGAAGGGAACGTTTCGGCCATAATAATCAGGTTCGGACTGTCCAGGTTTCACAGGATCATTATCCCAATAAACGTCCCCCTTCAACTGTCTAACTATATCATAAAGAATCTTTGGGCTTTCTGACTAACAGAATTAGAAGCACAGTAAATCACAGTAAAATAAAGTAACCGTGTATTAAGTACACGGTATAAAGTACAGTCTACAAATTACCATGTGTAAAGTACAGTGTATAAAGTACATTGTCGAAAGAACAGCATGAGTACCGTGTAAAAAAAAACAGCTCATAAGGTACAGTTTAAAGTTCATTGCAAGATACAACGTAGCAACTGCGTCATGGAACTACGTCATGGCGTCGGAATGTACAATGTTGTTTTGTGCGGTATATACAGAGGTCATGAGTCGTGCAAAAGAGCGTCTACAACTGAGGGGCACCCGGAACAGGGTTGCCGTTGGCGTCCACCAACCCCTGTTGCATCAACATCAACTGCTCGTTGCCCGCAGACTCGAACTGCAAGCCCACGCCCAATCTGGACGAGTTTTTCAGGTGGTCGATCTCACCCGAGAACAAAATCGATACCGTGGGCAATACTCTCTTCTCCATAAACACACCCACCTTTCCGAGCGTGTCTAATTGCCCTCTAAATACAGACTGGCGGTACTCGTACTTGGCACCAATGGTGGTCTGGCCCTCCACTACTGGCTCGTAGCCGATCGGCGTGCCCATCAACGAGTCGGTGATAGGCTTAACCGATGCCATTAATTGCGTCTCCAACCCAGCCTCAACCTTATCTGTAACTCTTCTCCAGAAGGTTCCGACAAGAGCACCTTGGGCCTGCACCTGGGCCGTAGCGATCCAGTTGCCGGCGTTGTAGCGTGCAAAGTAGCTGACGGCCGAGTCGGGAGGAATAGAGACTGCTTGTCTCGAGTACATGGCCTCCAAACCAACGGCCAAACGAGGCGTCAAGGCCTGCAAAAGCGACGCCACCGCCACTCCGGAAAATCCCCCATTAAGGAAGGAGGGGTTCAACGACTTGACGTTCACAGAGAAGTCGTTGGCCTGGTAGTCCTGTTCCACTTGACACATGACCGGTTGGCCGTGGGCAATTTGCAACGTCAACTTCAGAATGTTGTGCTCGTCCCACCCGTAGTTGACCTTACCGCTGAAGGACAAGTCGTTGTCGACATTACCCTGGACGAAAAAGTCCTCCTTGGCGTACAAGGCACTGAAGGCGTATGGTGGCAACGCATGAGAGCCAATGGATAAAGTGTGCGAGGTTTGGAAGGCTGGGTTCAACGAAAACGCCTTGTTCAAGTCGGCGCGTAAACCCGTGAAGAAGTACTGCGTCAACAAAACGTCACGGTTTACTTCCTTGGTGAGGTTCTCGATGGTGCCCGGGTTGGTCAAACCAAGGGACTTCCTGTGCTCGGAAATGTTGATGTAGACATCGTTCAAGTAGGAGAACACTGGGTTGGACAGCCACAAGCTATTTTGCTTAGGGAGCTCTGGCGACAACGAAGGGAGCGTGGGGATGGCGATCTTGGAGAGCTCGTTCGCGTGATGGAGGTCCGACATGCTCTAGAGGGGGTGAAGTCCGGGAAAATATGGGCTTCGATAGGGCCTGGTTGGGGCTTGGAGGTGTCTGATGTCGAGACGAGTGGAAAAAATTTAAGCTGTGCTGGGAAATACGCGGGGAGTTACGGCACGACGACATTCGGCGGCGCGACCACTGGTGGCCTGGGGATTTGGGCCATGGTGGCCAAGGTGCGACAAGGGGTAAACCTCAGCATGGGCTAATGGATCTGAGAGGGCAGTCTAGGGCAGCGGCATAGTTTGAGGACTGGGGGATCTCGGGAGTTCGATGGAGTCTAAAATGGGGTCAAAGCAGTAGGCCACAGGCTCATCTAGACTTTAGTTCTGGAAATCTTCCGGGGTGCCCCTTCAGTGGTGACATTGTTCTTTTCTGACAATATGCAGAAGACTAATTAGATGGCTTTGGCAGCTACGGCCACTTTGAAATTGTTGGCACCTTAAGTATTGGTAGAGATCTTTCAACATTTATAGAGCATGAGATAGTTGGCTCTTATGATAGGATGCAAGTTCAATGTGAGATATCTAGCACCTAGTTTGTTACTTTGGATTCTATTCCCGAGGTAGCACATATCTAACATTTCGTTTCAGGAGTTCCTTTCATGGCCTTCACATTTGGTCGTATTATCTGTATGGTGCTTATGGTAGTTGTAGTGGCTGAAAGTGTTGTTTTGAGTTTTATCCAGGTGGTATAAACTCTAAACAGTCTTTTAAATGACGTTTATCATAAGTATTCTGTTGGTAGCCTTTGGGAATTAATTTTGCTTCCTTGTAACATTACCTTGTTCTTTCTGGTGTGTCTATCTTTGACGAGAGTGGAAAGTAACATGCTACATCGGCTTAATCCCATCATGTACAAGGAAAGAGGCTCGCAAAAACAAGCTATCTTCTTCATAGGAATAATTTCAGACGTTGGCATAGTCTGGGGCTGAGGTAAAAAGAACAAACTGCTAGTTCAAGAACATTCCTTAAACAGGCAAATATCTTGAACTGATGCTATGTCATATTTGAGTTCTATCTAACTGTTTTCTTCTTGAGATTTATCCCTGAAGCGTACAGAGTGGCTGAGCCATCGAACATAGTAAAAATTGATGATCGGAGTAAACTTGTACTTGATATGGATCGGAAGCTTCAATTTTGCCCATTCTAAAAACACTTGAAGTCTTTGAACACTACACAGGCATGAATTCAGATTTACCAGGACAAAGTTGAAAGTCATACTAATAGTAAAAACCGCAACTTCAACGGGTAGAAAGGGAATCGAAAGGATTATTAAGATCCTGCTTATATTGTCCAATAGAACAGTGTTTCAACGTCCAGAGAATTCAGCTCCTAATGGAAGTATGTGTAATATACACAAGCAGAAATGGTTATTGAAATCAATTCAATACAAAATGATTTGCTGCATTTTAAACAAAAGTATCAGATTCCAAGACCTTTATTTTTCTCTCGTCCCGAGCACCTAGTGCGACCCGTTTTTGCAGCCACTCGCGCACTCGAAACAGGCACCTTCCGCTTTTAAAGAACGGAGAATTTTGGATCTTCACTAACCCCCTTTTTCATAAAAACTCGAAAGGTAAGCTAATAGAAATCAAAACTTGTTAAAAGAAGAACACAAAAAACTACCATGTTACCAAATCTTCTCTCTATTGTATATTCCCCACCTTCCGAGGAAGAGACACACTCTCAATTACGGCGGCCGCGGATCCAAGTTCGTGGGCGCTATTGTAGAAATATTACCACAGAGTGTGCAAGAGTCTTGACATTTGTACTATCCAATTCAAACTGTTTGACTAGTATAGAAAGCTATCCGAGTTTTATGGGATGCGCACTGAGCGAAGAGGACCTCAAGGATGGAAAAGCTGTGATCCTTACCTCTGATATCGAGGCGCATGACTTTGAAAGAAGGGAGGGGTATGGAGGAAGAGGGAGCCTTTTCACGATACCACAAAGGAGCAATTATGGGTTTGGGACTGTTTCAGGAAATAGAGCTAATGAAAAAGATACTAATTGCGAGATGCTTAGTGTCGACAAGACAGAAAAGACGGGGCAATGGCTTCTGAATATTCCACCAGCAAACACTCTAAGCTCCGGAGCTACACCTAACTATACAAATTTGAAAGGGGAAATCGATGCAAATTCTGTGGGAAGTTTGCCTTGTGAATTTTCAAGCAGAGGATCCGATACCAACAACACCGAACACTTTGATCTGATTCTCAAGTCAGAGACGAGTGGTACTCAAGGCATGGTTACAGAAGCCTCTCATACCACCGAGAAAGAGACCCTTCAGTTGCAAAGATTCAGTGCACAGAACTGTAAAGAATTGAATGTTTCATGTTTAAATAATACTTGCACAGATTCAGCTTCTGGAGAACTTCTTTTCTCAGAAACGGATGGTCTAGATGAGAGCATGAGAAGGTTGAAGAGCATTACACTGCTCACAAGCAAGCATATTGAAAGCTTGGTCCATGTAAGGCTGTCTTTGACTCGAGCTCTTAATTTGTGTACTTCATTACCTTCAGTTGATATTTCATACTGCAGCTCTCCTTCGACTTCCGAGAGATATCCGTGGTTAAAAACGAGTGGTACCGCAAATCTAGTCAATGAGCCCAATGAAAGCCGAAGCTCACCACAAGATGACTCAGTTCTGGAAAATAATCAGCACTCAGAATGTGAGACACCAATAATACCAGAAGAAAGTGCCAATTTGGTAATACACAAGAGTTCAGAAGTTTCTCCAAGAATGGATGTTGGCGGCGAGCTGAAAACCTTGACCGTTAAAGGCAGTAAAAACAAACAGCAGGATAGCTCATCCTCACATTCTGAACACCCAATAACGAAAAAGAAGATTTTAGGGTGCCCAGATTGCCTGTCGACTTTCACAAAACACGTTGACCTTAGAGCTCACGTCAAGGATCACAGAGCTGAATTTAGGTGTCATATATGCCAGAGAGGGTTCGCGAGAAGAAATTATTTGACGAGTCATATGAGAACTCATATCGGTAAGAATTCTAATGAGAAGCAAATCACAAAAGAACGCATTACTAAACCACTTTGCCGATCATCCCAGAGAATACAAACGGAAGAATCATCCTTCATCGACCATGGCCTTCGGGTCTCAAGAGGAGGTTCGAAACGGAGCTCAAGGCTACAGAGAGGAGAGCATTTCACGCTCCAGGATGTGTTGTATCAGCCGGAATCACTAAAAAAGGCTGTAGAAAGGAGAACAATCAAATGCCCTATTTGCGGTAAGACAATGCTAAGGCCCTGTGGACTACCAATGCATATGTCAACTCACAGCCGAAAGTGATGGTAAAGGTCAATGGAAACTATGATTTCGAGGAAGGATGTTGAGGCAGAAGTCGTTTCGATGAATATTTATATTCGAAATGGTTGGAGAAGGTGTTGCCGAAGTCATGTGAGTCCCAGATGGAGGAGGAGGGATTTTACTTCTTTTGTGATCGTCGTGTCGTGCACGAGCTCGCAAAGGAGATTCAATACCTTTGGCATTGACAGAAGCTTTACAGAACGTATGCAGAAAATGCGGGTTGCGTCACTACATGTAGAAAAGTTTCCATTGCTTGTGGCAGCTTGTTCAGACGGAAATCGAGATCTTTCTTCCTTCACCGTACCATCCCTCCCGTCTAAGCGCATACTTCTTCGCACTGTGCTATGACGTAACAACCGGCAAATGAGACGGATCTAATAACAAAAAAAAAACAAAAAAAAACTTCCTGAAAATTTAGCTCTTGCCAAAACCACAGAAACACGATGATTTCACGTTTACCGAAACACATTCATGGTCTTATCCCACTACCATCTTTCCCTCAAAATCTGCCAAAAAAAAGTCCCATAAATCTCTCTATTGTGCTTCAAATTGTCAATGGCCCGGATCATTTCCAAATTGCCTTTGACTCGGGAAGACAAGGTCCGGTCAGGTGACATGCGCGCGTTGAAGTCCAAAGTCGCTGCTTGTCGCATAGTAACCCGGCCCTTTATTACTCCGACCTCCGAAGCAAACCAAATTCAGCTCGAGGCAATTAACCACACATTGGAATTCACTGCATTTTGCTTCCAAACACAAGCTCTTAAGTCAAAAAAGGTTCAACTTAAGCGACTTTTTTCTACAAAACACTTACTGCTGACTTGGTGTTTGCCCTGCTGTTACTGCTCACCAAGTTCACGCCATGACCGTTGCTATAGTAAATGGATGTTCGGTGGTGATCCTCCACGCCCCGGATAAGGCGCTCATGAAGAAAACTGCTGAGTTTTACTCGAAGTTAATTGGTCTTTCCGTGAAAAAAGAGACGGAAACGTCGACATTGTTGGCCACTGATTCAGAGGTTTGTGTGCGCATTGAGGTTTCTGAGTCGGGTTCTTCTGTTCACCAGGTGGAACAAAAACGGGCTAAAACAGCCGCCGAAGCTGCCCACTGTGACTGGCGGGCACAGGGCTCGAATGTAACGCTTGCAGTTTCGGACTTGAACGGGTTGATTTTGACGCTCAGAGACCACAAGGAACCTTTACAGATGTTTCCCAACGAGCTTTTTCCCACCGAGGCATACACTGTTGACCCATTGGGCCATATTGTAGGGTTCACCGGGGGACAGAATTTGATTTCACTCAAGCCAAAGGTACAAAAGCTCGAGCAGCCGGCCCATTTAGTCGCCGAGCCCATGTCGGCATCGATTTCAGAAGCATCTCCTTCAGAAACACCCTCTCAGAAAAAAAGGAATATTGCCATCATGACGTCGGGAGGCGACGCGCCTGGAATGAATGCGTGTGTCCGTGCGGTGGTGCGGGCGGCGATTTTCCGCGGGTGTAAGGCGTTTGCTGTGATGGAAGGATACGAAGGTTTGGTGAGAGGCGGTCCTGAGTATATCAAGGAGATGTCGTGGCAGGACGTTGAAGGGTACCTCGCCGACGGAGGAACCAACATTGGTACTGCCAGATGTATGGAATTTAAAGAAAGGGCCGGCCGCTTGAAGGGATGTAAGCACATGATCGATGCTGGGATTGATGCGCTTATTGTATGTGGCGGAGACGGGTCTTTGACTGGAGCAGACTTGTTCCGTTCGGAGTGGCCGTCGTTGATCCTGGAGCTCCGGGACACCGGGGCCATTTCGGCCGAGCAGTACGAAAAACACAAGCATTTGAATATCTGCGGTACCGTTGGGTCCATCGATAATGACATGGCCACCACCGACGCCACCATTGGTGCGTACTCGTCCTTAGACAGGATCTGCAAAGCCATCGACTACATCGATGCCACGGCCAACTCCCACTCCAGAGCGTTTATTGTGGAGGTGATGGGAAGACACTGTGGATGGTTGGCTTTGATGGCTGGAATTGCGTGCAGCGCCGACTACATTTTGATTCCAGAGAAGCCTTCTTCCGGCAAGGATTGGAAAGACCAGATGTGCAACATTGTGCTGAAGCACCGGGCCAAGGGCAAGAGAAAAACCGTGGTGGTGGTGGCGGAAGGGGCCATTACCAGCGAATTGGAACATATTAGTGCCGCAGACGTCAAGGATGTGTTGGTGGACCGGTTGGGTTTGGACACTAGGGTCACCACTTTGGGCCACGTGCAGCGTGGAGGTACAGCGGTGACTTTCGACCGGATTTTGGCCACTTTACAAGGTGTGGAGGCGGTCCAGGCCGTGTTGGAATCGACTCCAGATACGCCCTCGCCGCTTATTGGTATCAAGGAGAACAAAGTGGTGCGGTTATCGTTGGTGGATGCGGTACGGATCACTAAATCCGTGGCCGACGCCATTGAGAGCAAGAACTTCGAGAAGGCCATGCAGTTGCGTGATACCGACTTCAGCGAGTACCTCCACAACTTCATGGCGATCAATTCTGCCAACCACGAGAAACCATCGCTCCCCGCAGAAAAGAGAAAACGTATTGCCATCATCAATGTCGGTGCTCCTGCCGGTGGAATGAACGGGGCCATCTACTCCATGGCCACGTATTGTATGTCACGTGGACATACGCCATACGCCATCCACAATGGGTTTTCAGGCCTTGCCAGACACGAGTCGGTGCGGTCGATAGACTGGTTGAGTATCGAGGGCTGGATGTCCAAGGGCGGGTGTGAAATCGGTACCAACAGAAACACACCCGAGGAAACCGACCTCGGGATGATTGCCTACTATTTTGAGAAGTACAATTTCGATGGTTTGGTGCTTGTGGGAGGTTTTGAGGCGTTTGCGTCGTTGCACCAGTTGGAAAAAGCCCGTACGATGTACCCTAGCTTCCGGATCCCCATGGTTTTGATTCCGGCCACACTCTCCAATAATGTTCCTGGTACAGAGTACTCTTTGGGTTCCGACACATGCTTAAACTCGTTAATGGACTACTGTGATATTGTCAAGCAGTCGGCGTCGGCCACGCGGAACCGGGCGTTTGTTATTGAAGTCCAGGGAGGCAACTCCGGGTACATAGCCACGTTTGCTGCGTTGGCATGTGGAGCTCAAGTGTCTTATGTTCCTGAAGAAGGCATTGACTTAGCTCAGTTGGAGCTCGACATCAAGTCTTTGACGGAATCGTTTGCTGTAAACGATAGCAACAAGGCCAAAAGCGGGCGCTTGATTTTGAAGAGCATCAACGCTTCCAAGGTCTTGTCTACGGAGGTGATTGCAGAAATCATGAAGCTGGAGTCTGACGGCGCGTTTGACGTTAAGACCGCCATTCCAGGCCACGTACAGCAAGGTGGCCTTCCTTCGCCCATTGATAGAACCAGATCATGCAGATTTGCCGTCAAGGCCGTTCAGTTTATCGAGGATTTTGCTGACGATATTGCCGAGTACCGCTACGCAGAGCAGTTTGATGCGGACGACAAGAAAGCTAGTGCTACGGCAGCTGTTTTGGGTATCAAATCGTCTCACTTGAGGTTTACGTCCATTAGACAGTTGTACGACTACGAGACTGAGGTCGGGAAGAGAATGCCTTCAGAGATCTCGTGGCAGCAAGCACGGAAGGTGGCGGACCTGCTTGTGGGTAGAACAAAGCTTGTCAAGACCCAGGTTTAGGAAAGAGGGGAAAAGGGGAATGGCGGAACGGAGGTGTTTTTTGTATAGACTTCAAATGCATGGAAATGTGTGCTGGTTGTTGATCAAGGTCGTTTCAAGTACGTCTTTGGAGTGTCTCTGGCGTGAAGTTAACTAAAAGTAGAAAAGAAGAGGAAACTGAAATTACTTTTGATATTTAAGCGTTCACCTTGAGAAGTTGATTGACAGGGTTATAGAGCCTAGAGGTGGGGAATATTTGCCAGTTGCGAATTGAAGGCAGAGTTGGAGTACGATTGTTGTACATGGGACCTGGCTTTTCACGAGTCTCTATTCTATAAACCTACTTTTCCAAACCCTATTAAGCCGTTATCTTCCCTAAAATTACTAACCCTTTACAGATAAACGAACGCAGATTCATTGTTAAAAAGCTTACAATACGTTATCTAGATCCATTCGGATCCACATCAGGCAACAGGTGCCTCGAGAGTATTGTCTAATTCAGTGATTTTTCTCAATTTGCCATAAAAGAGTTTTAGTCGATTGGCCTTGTAGTGAATATTTTGAGGTCAGCTTGAACAGAAGAGCTAGTGGATCTTTCGGTACTTCCACATACAATACGCTTTGAGTTTCGAACAGAATAGACCCAGTGAAGTTTTTTGGCCTTTTTTACTTGAAATCCTAGTGTTTCCGAAAGTGGTATGGTTTCGTTTGGTACCTACTTCTCGGTTGGCTTACTAACCATGACCCGGTGAATATTGCCCATGCAATATATTATAGGGTGTGGAATACACTCAAAGGTTCCTCAAAATGGGTTGATATTTTCTTCTTTTCTGATTTTAGCAACTGCCAAATTTTCGCCCACAAATAAAATGACATATCTCGTTAAAAGAATATCATTCTGTGTGTCGATAACAAACTCGAGACTATGAGCAACACTACTATAAGTCCATCTCATGGACCGAGCATATACATGAATGCGCAACAGGGCCCGAGTCTCTTGCCACTAACAGTCTAACACCACTATGCTCTCATGACGCCACATCACATTATATCCGCGCAAAAAGGTACGTTTTCGACCACGCCCATATGACATCTAAGTTCAATCGGGTAATTGACTTATTCTACCCCAGTTCTTCTTTTTCCACAGAGATGTTAGGAGCACCATTTGTTTCTTCACCGTAGCTACTAACCCCACAGAGCTACTTTCAGAATGTGGAGAAATCACCGATTCAGTCCAATTTAAAGCTAGGGTTCTCGCGTTGAACAAGCAGTATGTAGATCTGGTCAACAGTGGCGGCCAGGTGACGGCGTTCGAGAAGCGTCAGGCAAAAAATAACATGTACAAGCTTTTCCAGGCGTTGGAAAGACTTGAAATGACACAAACAGGCAGTCGTTTTGCTTTTGTGGGCGATCCAGTGCCGCCAGAAAGCGCCATAAAGCAGTCAGATACAACACTGAGGCCTAGCGCATATGAAGCGCCGAAAATCGGCGGAAAAATAGGCGAAACTGTGCTTCTAAGTAAGGATCATGCAAAGCAACACGTATACCTCGAGAATCTAGTCGCCAGCAGTGTTTATGGGCGCCGAGAAGCCGAAAATATTCCCTGCTCGATTCATGTACAAAATGTGAAGAGCAGCAAGTTGGCTCTTCGGTGTGACGGCCCAATTATCTTACATGAAGTGGAGTCGCTGGTGCTCGTTTTAGAGTGCCACCAGCTCCGCATCCACGACATGAAAAACTGCTGTGTGTATGCTAGCGTGAGCAACAGCCGGGTCGTTATCGAAAGAAGTGAAAATTTGACGTTTTCGGGGATTTCCGGCACAGGAGTAGCGCCTGTTTCATTTGCTGTGGACGACTTTGACTGGCCCACGTCTGAAACACAGAATCCACATTATAAATTGAGAGAAGATCGCGAGGGAGGTGTAGAGAACGATGAGAAATTCGAGGTTAATGAGTTTTTGAGTCAATGGACGGGTACTGGAGAATGACTAATACGGGGAAGAAGTTATAGCAAAATGGAGCTAGGGGTATGAGGAAGATGAAGATCACAACCGAATAGAGCGATACACGTGTTGAGAAACGATGATCTCCAGCTGTATCGTCAGCTGAAAATTTGTTCGACTGCAATTTTTGTGATCACTACTACACAATCAACACGGTTAACACGGAAAAGGTACACCAAGATAGGCATGATGGCAAGGTATTGTTTATACTCCTGTGTGTTCATGAGTTGCAAAAGTAAAGTGTTTATTTGAGAAACACGAACGATAACTCACGAGCAATAACTGGGGCAATGAACCATCATGCGACAATCTAAGCAGAGCTCCCAAGCTCCATTTGATGTGGTCGGCAGTTTTAGTGGCGGTACCAACACAAAGAACAACATAAATGGTAGAAGTTGTCGTTGAAATGGACATACCAATAAGGCTGACAGTCAAAGGCCAAATGAAATACCAACCAAGGCCACCAATGGCCCACATAAGCACAGTTGGATTGTCTCCAAATGTGCTTGTTTTGATGATGTTCTCTCTGAACGTGCCCGAATCACCATTTCCGGCCGATATTGCACTGAAGTTGCACCGATATACTCTGTGATCGCTGCCAAGACCCATGGCCTTCCACTACTTCGAGGACACTAAGACTTAGAAGGACTTGGCCACATTACTAGCCCCGATATTAGAAGAATTTAGAAAGGCAAAGATTATTCCGATCGCTAGATATGGCCAAAGTGATGATGGGTTACCGTTCATACTCAGAGGTTGACTTTCAAGGATTGTGATTGTCAGTGACTAAGTAGCAAAGATATGGAAGTACCCTTGGAGATATTAACACGATGAATAATAGCAAGAAAAAGGGTTGTGATTGGCGGTGTGGCAAAATCATGGAAGGATGATGAGACTAAACATCACCATATCAAAGAACAGAAACTGTTTCCCCACTCAAACTACCAAAACTACCCAGAATAACGAGATACGCCTGTCAATATTTCTATACTTATACATTCCCGTAACTCTCCTCCTTCCTTACCTCAATAACAACCCTTCACCTCCATCTATAGCGTGTACCTGAAAAGCGGGTTTTGCTTATCGGTCAAATCGGCAAATTCATGGTTTTCAAGCTTCTGGAACTCTCTCACTAAATCGCTATCCATGTTAGCATCTCTTCTCTTGTTGTCGAGGTAGTAGTCTACCCAAAGAATCAACATCAACACAATAACAATACAAAAACACGCCACCATGGCCACCACGGCACTTGTATACTTTGGCGCCTGTTTGGCAATGAAAGTCTGTGGCCCGATCAAGTTCCCCACACAGTACCCGATCAAGTAAATGGCATTGGTGGTGACTTTCTTCGTGTGGCCTGCACAGTTGGAAGCAATCAAGGATAAAATGAAAATAGAAGAAATGGCCAAAAGCGACGTCATGGAGTATCCGGCAAACTCCAACTTCTGGTTTTCGGCAAACGCAAGAAAACACGTGGCCATCAACACAATTAAAAACGTGAATACTGACCAGAACATCCGTACTGGGTAGAATCGGTAACAGTAGCAGATGGCCACAAGCCCCACGATTTCCACCGCGCCAAATGGCATACCCATCAACAAACTCTCGCTGGTGGAGTAGCCCATTTTCTCCTTCAACAAAATCGACCCAAAGTTGGTCAAGCCGCCGTTGGGAATGTTGCACAATACGCCCATAATGAAGAGTATCCACGTGCGGTGATCCTTGATCGTCTCAATAAACTGCTCTTTTTTAAAGTGGTTGTTACCAAATCCCTGCTGATTTGCACGGATTCGCTCCACCACCATTCGCTTTTCCTTCTCGTTTAAGAACCACGCATCCGTGGGTTTACTAGGGATATGGAAGAATATCGCCACTCCCAAAGCAATGGTAATTACTCCTGTGATGATAAATATCAACTTCCATGCGGTAATACTGTAGCTATCCTGGTTGCGGTGCACGTTATAGGCAATAGCGCCTGATCCAAGCATGGTACCGATTCCGTTGGAGGCAAACCAAAGAGCAGTTCTGAAAAACACCTCCTCTTTTTTGTACCATTGAGAAGTGATAATAACAAACGCCGGGGTAATGGACGATTCAAGTGCTCCCAAAAGCACTCTCAACACCACAAACCCGGCGTATTGTGGTACTGAGTGCAAGCAAAGAACGACTCCCCAGAGCACCATGTATAACGACAACATCCAGGATAAATTGAACCTCTGCAACGTATAAGCGCCGATAAATTCGTAAAAAAGGTATCCGAAGTAGAAAGCCGATCCAGCCCATGAATACTGATCGCCCTTCATGTTCAAATCTGTTCTTAACCCTAGAATGGATGCATATGAAATAGTCTGCTTGTCCATGAATTGCACACAGTAGGTGGCGCAGATCAACGGCAACAAAAACCAGTCGATTTTTCGAAGTAACCGTTTGTCTTCTTCGGGATCCAATACAAAGCCGTCGTCGAGGTCATTCGTAAACGCAGCAGCGTCGTCGCCGTTTTTTGAAATCACTACCGGCCGGCCGGTATGGGGCGACACGAACGTGGTTAGGCCTTCTTCGTTCGATGACACTTGATTGACCGAGAGGTCGAATTTCTCTTGCTTTTCGGGATCCATGGCTTAGAGCTTACTTAATGGATTTCTTTGGCTGCATGCATGTTGAAAAACGCCGAGAAGCATGTTTCTTATAAGCCCATTGTTATCTATGCGATGGCTTATCTCTGATACCGACGTCTGTGCGATAAGGAAATTACGTGCAAGATGGCCTGCATGGCGACGCCTCAGGTGAGTCGTTTGAGCATTTTGAGCATTCATAGGCATATTTACTGGGTGAACGAAAGAAAAAAAAAAAAACTCGAAACAATTGTTGGGTATAGTTACTTCAGAGAACGAAAACAGTAATAGAGGATACACCTTTAAACTCTTGAAAAAAAGGTTTCCAGAATTTCTGTGAATTCGGTGTAAATTCAAAAGAACCTTCGTGCTCACGCCATTTCTCTGGATAATTGGGAAGGTCCGTCTTAGCGCGAGCCGCGTAATCGTGATTCAGTCACCGGAGATATCTCGGGCCGAAGCTTCTCGGCATTGCACGCAGGTCGGTCCCAGCGCACGGATGCATGCGATAGCAGGAATGCCAGAATGGGTCGATTATCGATGCGCGACATTTTTCACAAGGCACGGTAGTCTTCAAATTAGCGGGTGTTGGTTTTTGCATTGATGAGAAGTGAGGGCACGTACGGGATGTGAATTATTCGGCTTTATTCTGTGATAGCAGTTTTTTTTTGCTTGGTCGCTTTTCTTTTCGATCCTTCTTTTGTTCTTATCTAGAGCTGACTTCGGATCCCTTTCGTATGTGCTTTAAGGTGTTCTTCAAACGAAGCCTGGGAAGAAGCGTATCAGTTTGCAGCTTAATTCGTTCCGATGCACAAGTGCTTGCCTTCAAATGTGAAGTCAAGTATCAAAAATTCAGTGACTCACATATCCGAAATAGAGAATCTGAGGTACTCTGCACCCAATCCTTGATAGAAAGTATGCTGGAGTTTGAATTCAAATTTATTAAGAGATCATGCTCACAGTTTTCGAAGAGATCTTGATTGAAACATCGGGTGGAAAAGTATTCAGCTTTGAGCACGTGAATTCCCAGATACAATTTGTAGAAATTAAGATAAATCAAGGGTACACGAGTCTTCAAGAGAGTTTATACTGAGAGGGCCCCTGTACTATGAGGACCTGGGCGAAACAACAAACATTTGCCTGGTTATTCAAGGGCAGAAACAATGTCTCAGCGGTAAGCCCTATCCAGTTCCCACCAGGAACGTCGGAAAACACTAAACTGAGAAAGAAGCAACTCTATACCTCTATTCAAGGAGCCCTCAAAGTGCTTAGAATATTTCATGGGAATTCCTCTTTTATCTGAGTGGCCATCGAACGGACTCAACAGGTCGCTTCGTGGGCTATATTGCCAGAACGTATTTCGAAAGCCAGGTTAATTTAGGTGACTTGATCAACGGTTTCTTCTAAGAGTCAGTCCAGACAGATCAGTCAAGCCGACATGTAACAAGTGCTGTCATTTCAACCATACAGTCTATTCAATGGCTTGTTCTCTTGAAGCTTCGAACTATTTATGGGGCAAGCTTCAAACAGAGTCAATCTGATTTAGCCATGAGTCAATAGATGATTAACTACACTTGAAAGGGTGAAATATGGTATTGTGGAAAAAAAAAAACCGAAAATAAAAAAAAAATGAGTTTATGCCAATTGACTACGAAAGAGAAGAGCAAAAGTTCAATGCAGAATCGTTTTTGTCAATTCTCGTACGTGAAGCCGAGCGTTAAAAGGACAGCCCTTCATCAATGAATTAAACATGACTCGGTAAGATTGCACCGTTAGTTGACTTAATTAATAACGGATTCGAAAGGTAAAAACGTCAAGGTGTTTTCTAGAATAAACCAAAGGGAGACATCTCAACTATTAAAAACATCAGCCCCCGTTCGGCAAAAGTCCACTTTAGTTTGAAAATGTGCCTATTTGCCGCTTGATTTGGGATCTGTATAACCAGTTCAGAGAACTACATACATAACAATTCCGCTCGCCTAATTGTCTCATTGGTTTAATAAAAAGCGAATAGAAAGAAAAAATAAAGAGAATATTTACCTTCCTTTAAAAGGAAAACGCTCAAGCCCTTTCGATGTAAAATTGTCTTATACTTGGCATATATTGTCGACAGTAGGAGCAAAAAAGGTAAATATTTACTGATCGACAGAGAGTTTTCTGAGGAAGAGCGGTCTGTGGCCTGAAATGACGAAACTAAAGCCTTTGAAGCCATTAAGATGGCCCTGGAGGCCCACTTGTGGTGAGAAATGAATTTCGTGTCGAAGGGGTGGACACACGATAGCGGTGCGCCGAATCGCCAATCGAATCGCCAATCGAATCGCCAACCTAATCGCCAATTCGAACCGGAATTTCTCAGTTGAGGCGCTTCATCAAGCATTGATTTTATGGAGAAAACTCACTGTCGAAGAAAGGAAGCTTGGAAAAAATGCTCATGCATCCATAAACTTCAAACAACGTTGGTATCAAGAATAGTTTAAGAAGAAGTCGAACAAGCATATGAGTAAACAAACATACGAGTTAACAAACACGGGTCAAAGGCATGCAAGGAATATCTCGTGGATGTCAGAATTGCAGACGGTTGTCCCTCCATTAGAGATATATGTGGTATATCAGCACACCAATTACTGAATATAGAAATTATTGAATATAGGTTGGCTCTGCGAAAGGTGATTCTTATAATGACGGCACATAATTGGTCACACTCAATACGATCTAATTACCACCGTACTCAACAATACTTCCTCCAAGTGCAATTCGGTCATTCCGTCAATAAAGAGAGGGAAAATGTCTTTAATTGGACCAGACTTTCATCTTAAATCTTGTTTTATTTTTACTCAAAAAAAAAAAAGAGAACAAGAATTCTTTCTGGATTGAGAGGTCGTTCATTTCCATAGGTCGTTCATTTCCATTATTTAATTGGCTTCGCCTCTTTCTCATTTCAGAAAACTGAACAATGCCAACGACATAGGATAGGAAGTAGTAACACGACTTCCCCAGAAATAACTCTCGAATGCTTCTTAGTGCAGTTACGGCCCAACAAGTAACTGTTTTCGAACTCGATCCAATCAATTCAGTACAACCCCTCAGTGTGTTTCAGATATTCTTGTTGAACCAGAAACAAGCAAACGATTCCAGTCCATTGTCAGAGAAGGAGAACAAAAAACATAAAGACAAAAGAACATGAAGACAAAAGAGTATTAAGACAAAAGAGCAAAGAGGAATGAAACTTTAACGAAGAAGTAAAACTTACCTCAAAATCTTCTTCCTTGTTCCGCACGCATACAAATAATTCTCCAAGAGAGGTCAAAAGAAACCACAATCACCATACAAACAGACAGAGAGAATAGAGGCAAGTCACATTTCTGACTAGTAACATAGTTGCAAAGTTCACAATTTCACTCAAACAGGCGACAATATACTCAGACTTGTTTCCGGTGTCGCGGCTTTAAACGGGGCGCAGTTCCAACAAGAACACGAAACAATAACAAAGGCCTAGATTAAATAAACAAAAACAAAAACAACCTTAGTTAGACAAATTCAAATCAAGACCCATCATCAAGACAAAGAAGCCGATCGTGTACGAGATACCCTAACTTCAGGTTGTAGCTGGTGCGGGTGGGGATGACCGTTGACGCGTATCTTCCTATTGTAGCGCCATTATCCACGAGATTATGCAAGATGGTGCAGACAAGCCCCCAGACCATCGCGGCCACGCCAGGATTTACCGGTAACACCCATGTTTACCCGCTGTTTGCCGCTCCTACCCGCCCTTTGCCGCCACCTGCCCGCTGCACCTGCTCGTATTTCCTGCAGCTGCGTGCCTAGCCTCGATAACCCGTGATACTCCGACCCCAGCGACCGGCATTTTGGAAGCGGCAACAAACAGCTTTTGCAATATAAAACCAGGGATATCCGCCACTTCAAAAGGAACCTAGAAAGTATAGAGATAGTTCCACTTTTTTCTTACCAGTGCAACTGCCAATACAACACATAAATTGTCTACAAGTGCGTGTCTCATCACAATCTTCGTTTAATTAATCTTAGCAATGGCTCCAATGATTAATAGAACACCATCTGCGGAGGAAGTACAGCTGCAGGGCTCAGAAAGGACTCAGATTCCTTTGGGAGAATACCTCTTTCTCCGGATATGCCAGGCCAACCCGAAAATGAGGTCTGTTTTCGGCATTCCGGGCGATTTTAACTTGTCGTTATTGGAGCATCTTTATTCTGATTCTGTGGCGGCCCAGGTGGAATTTGTGGGCTTTTGTAACGAGTTAAATGCAGCCTACGCTTCCGACGGGTATGCCAAAGTCATGCAAAGCTTGAGTGTGTTGATTACTACGTTTGGAGTGGGCGAACTTTCGGCGCTTAATGGAATTTCAGGAGCGTTTGCCGAATACGCCCCGATTCTTCATATTGTGGGCACTACATCCCTTAAACTAATGGACCAAGCCAGGGAGGCAAACACCGCCAATGTGAGAAACTTCCACCACTTGGTACAAAACAAAAACCCGTTGGCGGCTCCGAACCATGACGTTTACAAGTCCATCGTGGACAATTTTTGTGTCAGAAAGGAGTCACTTGATAGAGATATGGAACTGAATTTGGCCAAGATCGACACGGTTTTGGCTGCAGTATTACATGAAAGAAGACCGGGGTACATTTTTATTCCTAGCGATTTACCTGATGTATTGGTGCCTCTGGGTCGGTTAGATAAGCCTTTGCAATTGAGCGAATTAAGCAATAACACCTTGTTGGATGACGTCAGCCGCCGAATTTTGCTGAAACTCTACGCTGCAGAAAAACCGTCAATATTAGGAGACGCTTTGGCTGATCGGTTTGGAGCTCAAGATGTGTTGGATAAGTTTATTGGTCAAATGCCCGCCAATTTTGTCAAGTTGTTCACCACTCCGCTTGGAAGAAATATCGACGAAACCTTGGCTAATTTCGTCGGCGTTTACGCAGGAAAGTTGTCTTCGACCAGCGAAGTGGTGGAAGAGTTGGAATCCCGGTCTGACTTTTTGCTTCTGTTGGGATTCTCCAACAACGAAATAAACGCCGGTTCCTACTCCACCAACTTCACCAAAATCAGCGAGTACGTCGAGGTTCACCCCGACTACGTTTTCATTGACGGCGAGTATATTTTGGTGAAAAATGCCGAAACTGGAAAACGGATGTTTTCGATTGTCGACTTGATTGGTCATCTTTGCGCTGATTTCAAACCCGAACGGCTCTCTCAGAATCACAGTGGCGTCCATAACATTCCCGCCAAGAAGAAGCTCGAAGAGTTTGGTAGAAACGACAATGTTCCCGCGCACGTGATCACCCAAAACAAGTTGATTGACTTTTTCAATGCCTACTTACGGCCCAACGACCTTGTCGTTTGCGAAACGTGCAGCTTTCTTTTTGGCATTTCTGATCTTCGTTTCCCAAAGGGTGTTAAGTTCTTTTCGCAGAATTTCTATGGGTCTATTGGTTATGCTCTTCCAGCGACGTTTGGAGTTTCTAGAGCGGAACGTGATTTGGGTACCAAAAGACGGGTGCTTTTGATTGAAGGAGACGGTTCTGCACAAATGACAATCCAGGAATTGTCGACATTCTTAAGGTATGAGACCCAGGCTCCGGAAATATTCCTTCTCAACAATGAAGGGTACACGGTGGAGAGGGTGATCAAGGGGCCTACGCGTTCATATAACGACATTCAAGATAGGTGGGATTGGACTAAATTCTTCGAGATTTTCGGTGATAAGGACTGCGAGAAGCACGAGTCGGAAAAGTTGGACTCTGCTGACGATTTGGAGAAACTTTTGGCTCGTAAGTCTACCACCAAAATCCGTCTTTTCGAACTTAAATTAGACAGGATGGACGTACCAGACCGTTTCTTGAAGTTGCTTGGAAAGGCATAGATCGGAAAGTTTAGAGCTCATGGTGAGTTTTGGAACAGGTATAGAATTTAAGTTTTGAAAGTGGGTGATGGAAATGAAGGAAAAAGGGATTGTTTCGGAGATAGAAGCTAGTTGCGAGATAGAGTATTTGTGAGGTAGCTGTGCATATACACGCCAGTGTTCCCAATTTTCACTCAGTTACTTCTTCTATTTATTAAATGAGAGATACGGTTTGCGAAAAACACTTGGAATATTTTAAAACTGTCACTTTTGCCATCGATTAAACTAAAGATTTTTCTCAATAAAAACGCTAGACATATACTGTTCCATGCTTTTATGTTCTTCGTATCCATGTAGACGTATCCCGAATTATAGAAGAAAAGAATAAAGAGGGAGAGAATCTGGCCAGGCAACAAAGTTTTTGGCGTTTTGAGGCCTTCTCGTTTTTAAAAGTACTGGTGTAGCAAGATGCGTTAGCATTGAGTACCGTGTGTCTTCGATTCTGGTTCGGGCATCAGTAGCTAGATGTAGTTTTTGTAGTGTGGCCGCTGCTTCTTTGGTATCTACAGTCTATTCTCGCTATAGGGGACTTGAATATAGGAACTTTCGTCGTTCTTTGGCTGTTGCTTCGGGTTTGGCCAGGGAAGTAGGTGCATATCCATAAATAACATACGTATACCGAGGATTCCCGGTTCCTCTTTCGTTTCTTTCGGTACTGTTGCACATAATTTAGAAATTGGGAAACATGGCTGCAAAAGTTCGGGAGGACGCGAGACTACGGCAGAAGAACATTGTAAGCAAATTCAAAAATAGCTATGTGGAATTGAAGAGTTTCTTTCAACTCTCAAAGAGGTCGGCCATTCTTCAGTCCTAGGCCTTTTTCCAGATAATCAGGTGTGGTACGAAGGACCGGAAAGATGTAACAGAATCTTTTGCCTCCCATAACTGGCATCATACAGGCAATGACATGGGAATTGAGAATCTACAGAAATACCCGGGTCGATCGAAGAAGAGAAAGGGCTTGACACAAGTGTGAAGCAGCTTTATAGATTGCGTGGCATTGAAGAATCCATCGCCACAGACAGATATCTTCAACTGATCGCAGCCAAAATGCCGCCCGAAACCCAGGACATGCAACGAGCGTGCAACCTAGCGGCTCTAAATGGATGATGGCGAAGAGATCATAGAGGTGACAAGACAGTGACCAGAGAAACAAATTCTCGGTCTTATAAATCACGATACAGATGCCCAAATGTTGGACGAATTCAAATGTTGGACAAATTCAAATGTTGGACAAATTCAAATGTTGGACAAATTCAAATGTTGGACAAATTCAAATGTTGGACAAATTCGTAGAATACTTGGGTGGGCATGAAATCAAAAGCTATAGAAATCTGTCAGTTGAGTCAAGTCCATAAGGGCAGATACTTCAAAAAAGAGAGTCTCACCAGTACCATGCTTTAGATACTTCTGGCCAATGTAACACTTTTTGGGGCCGAGCTCAAGCTTTTGTTCAAAGCTAAAGCAAACCGCAAATTCTTATTCACCAATGCGGCTGCGGACTTGGCTTGCTTGTCTAGAAGTCCCATGTGCTGTATTGAGATTAAGTTTCCAGGATCCTAATTCGCTACGTAAGTAGTAGATTGGCACTGTCCCGCCCTACTTAACTTGCTCTTTAAAGCGGTACGACGTTAGCGGGATGCTTCTGAAACAGAAATCGAGCCATAGAACTGCAAATCATTCGTTTTCTCTTGGACCCAGCTCAAAGTAAAGATTACGAGACCTGCATCGAGGGCACTCAAAGAACCAGTTTTTGCTCAATCCAACGTTCGTCACATGTATGAAAGATATCCGGGTTCATATGCAAGATACTCGAGATCTTTTAAGAGTACTTCGAATTGCCAGACTGATTGTAAATATGTCAGAAATCAGCACTATATTATTGTGTGGTTTCAATCACCTTCTGTATAAATAAGTGTTTCGCTTGCCGATGCAAAAAAACACGTCACAAAATCCTTTTCAACTTGCAAAAAACTCTTTTCTTGGCTTAGCCGTTAGTGGAAAAGACATATTCATTGTGAAATGAAGTGGATATGGAATATGTTTGTTTTCATGATCGCATTCGCGCAAAGCCTCAAGATGCAACTTCACATAGAAAGTCAGAACTCAGGAAGTCAATTGACCGTCATTTCGCCATTTCTAATGGAATATATAAAGTAACAGTTCGTGGCGCAAACTTCCCTTAAACAACGAGAAATTCAAATTTCAAAGCTAAAGTAAAACCAGTGCTTCACCTATAAATTGATTAGTGAGTGAAAGAAGTGCAAGTGTTAGGTAAAGCAAATAAATTCGCATATCCTAGACAAACACTAGTAATCAGTCTTTAAAAGCTTTCCTCAAAAGCAAAAAGAAGATGGGCCAGCATCACTTGAAACCAAAGACAACAGGTGTTGAATATACTTGATTGATAACTCACCTATATTACATCAAGTCATCGTTCTCGCTCTGTCAATAGCTTTCCCTAGATTACCCTCCTTCTAATCTCCCTTCAGCCTGATCGTGGTTTCTGAACCCGAAAACAGCCGCGAATACCCGAGAACAACGCGCCGCGCTACGAAACACAGGCTTGCTCCACCCGCTTCGGAACCACTCCTCAGTCCACTCCAGAACCACTCCTCAGTCCACTCCAGACCCTCCCCTCCTACCACCGAAATATAAAAGGGCCAGTATAACCCCCCTGCTCTAGTAGCTTTTTCTTTATTGATTACCAAAACTACGTCTTTATTTCATTGTATCCTTTATTCTTTCCATATTGCTCAAACTCTTTTGCAACCACTCTTGTCCTCCTAAGTGCGGACCCTCACCACAACAAAAGCCATGACAAATGAGGCACTTTTTGGCGATTTTGGTTCTCCCCAAGACCCAAACCGAAACGAAGTTCCTTTGGGTGTGTACCTTTTTTTGAAAATCTGTCAAGCGAACCCCAAGCTCCGATCGGTGTTTGGGATTCCGGGTGATTTTTCCTTGCCCTTACTTGAGCATCTATACGCCGAGGCAGTGGCTGCAAAAATCGACTTTGTGGGCTTTTGCAACGAATTAAACGCTGCTTATGCCACTGACGGATATTCCCGTGCCATGGACGGAATTGGAGTGCTAATAACCACATTTGGAGTTGGGGAACTTTCAGCAATTAATGGAATAGCTGGCGCTTTCACGGAATATGCTCCTGTTTTGCACATTGTCGGCACTCCTTCCACTCACCAAATGGACCAGGCAGGAGGAGTAAGGGATCCCGGAGAAGTGAGAAATATCCACCATTTGGTTCAAAATCCGAACTCGTTGCTTTCTCCTGACTACGACATTTATAAGACAATGGCTGCCAAAGTATCTGTTGTTCAAGAGTCTTTGGATAGAGATGTGCACTTAAACATGCACAAGATCGATAAAGTTTTGTTAGCTGTGGCTAGAGAAAGAAGACCAGGATATTTATTTGTACCTTGTGATATTTCAGATCTCATGGTGCCGAGTGGTGGACTCAACAAGACCTTAAATATGAGTGAGTTGAGAAACCAGTCGCTTTTGGAGGAAATGTCTTCTCGAATTCTTGACAAGCTCTACGCTTCGAAAGCGCCTTCAATTTTGGCCGAGCAAATGGTGGACAGATTTGGGGCTCAAGAGGCTTTGGATTCTTTGATTTTACAGTTACCTTCGAGCTTTGTCCAGTTATTTACTTCTCTTTCGGCGAGAAATATTGACGAGACCTTGCCCAATTTTCTTGGGATCTACGCGGGAAAGTTGTCTTCGGGACCGGAAGTGATTGAATCTTTGGAGAAAAATACCGACTTTTTGTTGCGCCTTGGATACGCCAGTGACGAGATCAACTCTGGTGTTTATTCCACTAGCTTCGCTAACATTAAGGACCATGTGGTGGTCCATCCGGACTATATTTACATGGACGAGCGTTACATTCATGTCAAAGATTTTGATACTGGTACGAGGCATTTTTCGATTTCTGACTTGATCGGAAGGCTTTCTAGAGATTTTGATGCTACCAAGCTTATTCACAATGTTAGAAGACTAGAAACAACCCAAAAGAAGTCCTCATTCAAAAATCATTCACTCAAAGATTCAGCTCCTGAAACAACCATCACCCAAAACCGGTTGATTGAATTTTTTACCTCCTATTTGAAACCCAATGATATAATTGTTTGCGAAACATGCAGTTTTCTTTTTGGTGTTTACGATGTGAGATTCCCCAAAGGGGTTAAGTTTTTTGCTCAGAATCTCTACGAATCCATAGGCTATGCTATTCCAGCAACTTTCGGAATTGCTCGGGCCCAAAGAGATTTGCATGAGAATAGGAGAATAATTTTGATTCAGGGCGACGGCTCTGCACAGATGACGGTTCAGGAGCTTTCTACTTATTTGAGATTCGATATCAACCCACCAGAGATTTTTCTTCTCAACAATAAAGGATATACGGTGGAGAGAATTATAAAGGGCCCAACTCGGTCTTACAATGATATCCAGGATAAGTGGGCATGGACAGAACTATTTAAAGTTTTTGGAGATGCCGAATGCCAGAAACATGACTCTGATAAGATCAACACAATGTCGCAATTGAAAGGTCTCATGAACCGTGAAAGAAGTGGGAGGATTCAACTCCATGAGCTTAAATTGGAAAAGTTGGACATCCCTCAGAAGTTCAGGATATTGCGGGAGGGTAACTATTCAAAGAGTATTTGAGAGATATGTCAGCCGTTTGAAGTTTCGGTGTTAAGTTTGCTAGAGCCCAGAAATATAATGGACTGGGGCCTTTCTGATCACTTTCTGTTGAAAATACGCCACCAGACAAGGAAAACTTCGGCTTTCGTCAAATTACCTCAAATCATCTTTCACTTCTTCTTGAACCCGGGTTTCTCTTGGCCGTAATTAGCACAGTATCGTTCTGGATTTGGTGTACCAAACCATGACGAACGGGTTCGTCGGCAACAAGACTCACCGAGAAAGTTTCAAAGCAAGCTTCAAGAAAAAGTTCAAGAAGTTCAAGAAAAAAGAGAAAGACGAGAAAATTCTGTTTTAAACATTTATGGCCTTTCCTTTGTGTTATCAGTCTCTCCAATAATTATGTGTTATGTGAAAGGCAATATACATAGTAATTGACGCACTCACGCGTCAAACGGTTAGAGACGGTTAGAGACGGTCAGAGGAAAATGCGTAACAAGGGCAGCGAGGAAGGTCAGCTAAAAACTTGAATAAAAGACATATTTCAGGACTATTCCGGAAAATCTCCAAGAACTCTCACATCCTCATAGCGAAAACTAGCTTTTCTGCTTTTATGCTTTATCCCCTATTTAAAGGCGTGGACAGTGTCAAAAAGATTCCGAAAAACCAAATCGGGCCCACATGCGCCATTATGCAGGATAGCACATCCCAGTCTGCACACAGCTCGGCCTTTCTGAAGCCCGATAAAGGCCTCCCCCTCCGCATGGACCCGTCGGTACCCCACACTCTGAGTCGCAGTGTGCCGGGCCGAGAGCCAATCCGCGCATACTTATATACTCCTATGTGCCCGTGTATGCTCAAAGGGCCTTTTTTTTACCTCCTTCGGTACTAATCAAGGGACAGAAAAAAGTACAAGACTTCCAAAAATTCCATTTGTGTACGAGTCTTTTTCGCTGGTACTTGAAGCAATCAGCAAGTCAAAAAAAGAGGAATCAAACTCAACCGGAATCGAGTTTCACAAACTCACTAAAACGGTATCTCCAACCCTTTTATCTCTGACCATAACCATGTCTGACCCCGTATTTGCGCTTGCTGGTACGGATTCAGTGTTCAAGTCGCCCAAAGAAACCGGTGTACCGGTCGTGGAGCTTCTTAAAAACTATTGTCCCTTGGAAAATGCCGCAGGGCCGGTTCCGGATTCGGCCGAAAAAGGATATTCGCCTGTTTTCCGGAATAAGGCCGTTCCCAACGTGAAGAAAACGTTGACGCCCGAACTTGACACATACCATGCGATCTGGAAAAACTCGGTGGCAACTTATGGCAGCAAGCCGGCATTTGGCTCTCGCCGCTACGACTATAAGACGGGCGTGTCGGAACCAATTTATACCACACAGACGTATGTCGAGGTAGAAGAACAGAAACGGCAATTGGGCGCTGGGATTCTTCATTTGCTCGAGCACAACCCGTTCCAAAAGGCGGACCTCGAAAGCCACCAGAAAATAGCCGCCCATGCGCAAAAGTGTGCTTCGTACGACGAGAAAAACCTCTCGTTTGTGTTGACTCTTTTTCTGGGGAACCGTGCCGAGTGGGTATTGACGGATTTGGCGTGTACGGCGTACTCCATCACCAACACGGTTCTATACGACACGTTGGGGCCTTCCGCCTCGGAGTATATCTTGAACCTTGTTGAGTCACCTATCTTGGTATTATCTCACCTGCACATCAACAAGATTTTGGACTTGAAGGAGGCCCACCCGGACAAGCTTAGACTGCTTATTTGTCTTGTTTCCATGGACCCATTGGACTGCCACTCGGCCGAAGAGGCACGCCGGCTAGTTCTGCGGGCACGTGATGTTCAAATGGAGCTCTATGATTTCAACCAGGTCTTGGGAGTGGGCCAGGTATTCCCCAGGCCCGAATTGCCACCTACTCCAAAATCTATCTACACTATTAGCTTCACTTCGGGTACAACTGGGTCTCAGCCTAAGGGGGTTGTCTTATCGCAGGAGGTGGCGGCGGCCGGAATCACGTTTTCCCTTTGCAACTTCCCTTACATGAAGGACGACGTGGAGTTTACATTTTTGCCCTTGGCCCACATTTACGAGCGCCAGACCCTCGCCCATAACCTTGCTGCTGGAGGTATGTGTGGATTTCCTCAGTTGAACGGATCTCCCTTAACATTGGTGGAAGACCTCAAGATCTTAAAGCCCAAACACATGGCCAATGTGCCGCGGGTATTTACCAAATTCGAGGCGGCCATCAAGAACGCCACAATTCACCTGGACCTGGCGGTTAAAAAGGCGATATTCTCCCATGTTGTCAGCACAAAAATAGGCCGCCAGACTGCTGATGGTGCAAGCGGTAGTCACGCCATTTATGACGCTCTTTTTGTTCAGAAAGTGCGCAAACTTTTGGGGTTTGAAAACATGAACCACGTGGTGACGGGCCTGGCGCCCATTTCGCCGCTGACGGTGAGGTTTTTGAAGGCTGCACTTAATATTGGCTTTTCCCAGGGGTACGGTTTAACCGAACTGTTCGCGGGCATGTCTCTTAGTAACCGGTATGAACAGGCTTCAGATAGTTGTGGCGCGCCAGGGGTTACCTGTGAAATCCGTGTGCGTGAGTTGCCTGAAATGGGGTATAAAGTGGATGATGCCAGGGGACACATGGGGGAGTTGCAACTCCGCGGGCCTCAAATATTCAGCCACTACTACAAGAACGAGGAGGAAACGGCCAAAAGCTTCGACGGCGAATGGTTTGCCACTGGTGACGTGGCTAGAATTGACCGGGACACTGGCCGGATATATATTGTGGACCGAGTTAAAAACTTCTTCAAGTTGGCCCAGGGCGAATACGTGACGCCGGAAAAGATCGAAAATGTCTACCTTTCGTCTAATTCCATCCTTACTCAGTGCTTCGCTCATGGAGACTCTACCCAGAGCTATTTGGTGGCGGTTGTTGGTGTGGATAAGGAGAAAACCGTTGCGTTTTTGAAGACCAAATGTGGCGTTTCGCCAAGTGCTCTTGCGCTGGACGAGGCCATCTTGGAGGAAACCAACAAGCCACATAACCGGCGGAAGCTTCTTGAACGCTTGAACAGTAATGTCAAGGGCTTGTCTGGGTTTGAGAAGTTGAAGAACTTGTATGTGGAGTTTGAGCCTTTAACTCTTGAAAGAGACGTGATCACGCCGACTGTCAAGCTTAAGCGGCCAGTGGCAGCCAAGTTCTTCGAGACCCAGATCAAGGATATGTATGCTGAGGCGCTTTTGAACAGTGCAAAGCTTTAGTGAAGGTTGTGATGTGTGTATATTTATTAGATAGATGGGACTGTTAGAGAAGGGGTGGGGTTGAGCCTTGTCGTGAGTAAAAGCAGTCTGGTCCAGTCAGTGGCAGGATGAATTTGTGATGTTTGTGTTTTTTCGAACAATAGAACCCGAATGCCTTGTTTGTTTTATTAGAACGCATATAGATGGAAGGGATTCAATAGTAGACTATTCTGCAAGATGAGCAAGATATATACAAGAGGATAGATTCTTGTCCAATACAACGGAGCTGGCAACATTATGACATAGAATCAACACTCATAAAACAAAAGGATACGCTACCACCTTGTTGTCAATATAAAGGGCCAATACGGGTCAAAAGTCTCCCGAATTATGAATGTTTCTTACCAATTGTAGACTGGTTTGCAAATGTCGTGGTTGTATTTTCCTACTTTATTCCCACAAAAAACGACCATCAGGCGATTGTTTTTTTTGTGGATAAAGGTCACTTTTCAATCCTAAGTTTTCTTTCTTGGCGTGGGTAATGTCATGGATCACTTGGAGTTTTAGTGTCAACAGGGCTTGGACTGGAACCAAGCATCGCTAATAAGAATCTTTGAAGGGTCCCATATCATATCGGATAGTACGTTCTGTCAGTTTTATGGGACACTTAACATGGTTTAGAGCATATTCACTTGTATATCATGGGTGGCACACTACTAGAACTAGATTTCTTGAATAGGATTGGAATCTGTATTATTAGCTGTTACACTGAAAGTTCAAAAAAGTAGCAGGATGAACCCCAATGAGAACGTTTGATAGGTGAACTTCAAAAACAAAAATCAATCTTTCACAACAGTTTGCGTGAGCAAACTACAACAGACTGAGTCGAAATATGAAGCCTTCCAAATCTACTTCTTATTCGAGTTTGTTTTGAGGCCAATAAAGCTGTCGAGACTAGGTCCAAATTTAAGATCTTGATTCACTAGTTTCGAAATAGTTATTAGGTAGCTGAACATTTTCTAATTGTTTACATTTTTCAAAGAATCAAGGAGCATATGTGTGAGTTATTACTGTCGATAATGGAAAAGAAGTCAAAGGTATGGATACAAATGATCAGTACAGCGGAATGAGATGGCATCCACTTGAAACTTATAAAATGTCTCAGAATGAGAAACCTTGCCTCGAAATAGCTTAACCATGAATGGAAAGAGTCAAGAGATGGAGCGGAAAATGCAAGGAAGAAACTTACATGAGAGATTAGCATGAGAGATCAGAGTGAGAAATTAACATGAGAACTTTTCAATCACCCAGTTGTCATGGCCACTTCCAAGTCAAAATCTCTTCAGCAACTTCAAACAAAATCAGAAAAGAACGTAAAAATACATAATTGTGAGTCTTTTCGTGTGAGAAATTGTGGAGGTAAAAAGGCTTCAAAATGTTCTTTCAAAGAGATATTCCACAATTCGGGCAAGACTACAATTCCAATGCGCGATAGTGGATTTGGACCTCATATATATAGTCACCAGTGCTCTTTTCAAAACAAGTTGGTACTTTCAACAAGTTGGTACTTTCAACAAGTTGGTACTTTCAACAAGTTGGTACTTTCATACCAATCCAATCAAGTATTAACGCTTTGCTCTAAAATCCCTGAAAGTCCACTTGAATATGAGTCATCCGTCAGGAATAAACACCAAAAATTATATAATAAAACATCTTCATGAGTCTCTTACTGATGGCCATGTATCTACTAAGCCACGGACCCAAGGAATCCCCAGATGAAAATGAGCAAAATAATCCAAAATCAACCCAGATTATCTCCCGGACCTTTTTCAAAACAAAAACAGATCCTTCCCAAATTTCACTCCCGTCACCTACCAAAACGTGACCCCTGAGTTTCCCGCCCTGTTGAGCGTTTTAGCTGTGGAACTGGGGGCTGCAAATGAGGCAGGGCCCGATGTCGCGCTCACCCCAGGGGAAATGTCGCACAATGTCGTGCGAACGTCAGAGGCTGCTGCCACCTCTACGGCTACAGTCGCCAGAGGCTAGAGCTACCCGCGCTACTTCACCGCGCTGAGCAGATGTCATTGCAAATGGTGCCTTCCATTCTCAGCTAACGATTCTTTCTTCACATCAGAACCCTACACAAACATGGTATGTCCATTCAATGAAAAAACGGCTTCTCGCTCGGGTAACCCCCAATCCCTTCCCTTTGGATACTTACTAACCCATAGACGTCGACCATCGCCACTTCTCTGGCTCAAACACGCGACTTGGATGGGCTTTCGTTGATCGCGTCGCATTCGCATATTTCTGGCTTGGGTTTGGACGACAACTTGGTGCCTAAAGAGTCGGCCCAGGGCATGGTGGGCCAGTTGAAGGCACGTAGGGCCGCCGGATTGATCTTGAAGATGGTTCAAGGTGGTCAGATTGCTGGACGGGCAGTCTTAATTGCCGGTCCACCATCAACCGGTAAAACGGCGATCGCCATGGGCTTGTCGCAGAGTTTGGGTGCCGACGTGCCGTTCACCGCAATCACAGGATCAGAAATCTTCTCGTTGGAGTTGTCCAAGACCGAGTCGTTGACGCAGGCATTCCGCAAATCTATTGGCATTAAGATCAGGGAGGAGACGGAGATGATAGAGGGTGAAGTTGTAGAGATCCAGATCGATCGCTCGCTCACCGGTGGACACAAGCAAGGTAAGTTGACCATCAAAACCACAGACATGGAGACCATCTACGAGTTGGGAAATAAGATGATTGAGGGCTTGACTAAGGAGAAGGTATTGGCAGGCGACGTGGTATCGATCGATAAGGCGTCGGGCAAAATCACCAAGTTGGGCAAGTCGTTCGCCCGCGCACGTGACTATGATGCCATGGGACCCGAGACCAAGTTTGTCCAGTGTCCCGAAGGTGAGTTGCAGAACCGGAAAGAGGTGGTGCACACAGTCTCGTTGCATGAGATCGACGTGATCAACTCCCGCCAACAGGGCTTTTTGGCATTATTCTCGGGCGATACCGGCGAGATCCGGTCCGAAGTTCGTGACCAGATCAATACTAAGGTTGCGGAGTGGAGAGAAGAAGGCAAGGCCGAAATCGTTCCGGGCGTGCTTTTCATCGATGAGGTGCACATGTTGGATATTGAATGTTTCTCCTTCATCAATCGCGCTTTGGAAGACGATTTTGCGCCGATCGTGGTGATGGCCACGAACCGTGGAGTCTCGCCAGCTCGCGGAACCAACTATCGCTCCCCTCACGGTGTGCCCTTGGACTTGTTGGACCGCTCTATTATTATCCATACTTCCAACTACTCCACGGATGAGCTTCGCACTATCTTGTCGATTAGGGCCACGGAAGAGGATGTGGAACTAAGTGCGGATGCCTTGGCATTATTGACCAAGATCGGAGACGAGACGTCGTTACGATACGCTGCCAATTTGATTGCTGTGTCGCTGCAACTTGCCGCCAAGAGACGTGCTGATACCGTTGACTTACCCGATGTCAAGAGAGCCTACACGCTTTTCTTGGACCTGGCACGCTCGGTCCAGTTTGTATCTGAGTTTTCCTCCCGCTTCATCGACGACAACGGGAAAGTGACGCTTTCAGGAAAATCAGATGACAGTGACAAGATGCAGACTGACTGAGGGTGACAACAAGGGGTAGCTTACGCGACTATGTAGAATAATACGAAGAGACTATGGATACAGTGGGACTGAGGAGGTGGCAACATATGATGTTTCAAAAGTGTTGAAGCTTTTTTCTTTAGGAAGTGGGTTTTCTATTGGTTAAATCTCTTCAGAGTGACTGTTTGAGTTCTGCTCAATCGAGAAGTCTACAGTATCAGCTGGTACGAGGGGATTACTAGATCACTGTGTAATCAAAATTAGGATGATTACATAATACTGAGAAAGTTTCTTGGATCTCTAGAAGAAGTTCATACATGGAATGTCAGTAAAGTAGTATGAGGAACATAATTTTGAGGTTTTGACTTCCAAAAAACTCTGTCGATATTTGAGTTTTTCCCTATCACTACGAAAAACGTGTTCGGCTATATATATAGCCCTACGTGGTTATATAATCAGATAGTTGAGCAATTATGGGGGAAGAAAGAAGACGGGATTTTTGTCATGAATACATAATCTTAAAAGTAAACATAATGACCACATATAGTATTGAAACTTGAACACAAGAATGTCAACTGGATCTGTCCATGTCATTGAACACGTCGGATTGAATGTTGAAGATTCTGCCTTATCAGTATACACCCACAATCTAATACAGACTACTTTTATCGAAATGATTCAGACTATTTTCTTAATTCAGTGATAGAGCTAAATATTAATACCGACACCTTCTCTTTCTAGTGAAACCGTACCCTAAGGAATCTGAACAGTATCAGTCACTATTCAGTCGAAGCCACTTCATCGTCAATAACAAACAGCCTCTTCCAGTCTATTCCTTTCGCTCCCATCCTTTTTAACTCCTCTTTCCCTCTTCTCTTCCCTCTTCTCTACACTCACACACTTCCAATCATTGTTCTATTCGTCATACATACCTCAATCTACGTTCCCTTGGTGTTCAAAATCAACGCAATAATCAACCCATATAAGCCCAACACCTCGGCAAAAATCAATATCAAGACAATCCCCACAAAAAGACGGGGCTGGTGCATGTACTGCCGCACACCTTCATCCCCCACAATACCAATGGCGTATCCAGAGGCCATACATGCAAAACCTACCGAAAGACCACAGGCCAAGTGCATGATACCTTTAAAAAGCGAGTATTCTTCCAGCGGATTCAAGCCACCGGCGATCAACACCGACACTACAAGACCGTAAACAGAAAGAATTCCCGATAACACCACGGGGATCAACGACTTCATTATGAGCTCGGGACGAAACGTACCAATTCCCGAAATTCCAATACCGGACTTTGCTGACCCCACTGCTGCTCCAACACACGAGAACACCATCAGTGCAGCACAGCCAGCAAGCCCCAAAAAGGGGGCAAAGAGCGGCGCAAGCTCGTCATTTGTGCTCATTTTGCTTGTATGGTGAGTTATTTAGGTTCTAAGAAAGGCACATTGAGATAAGACTGGAGAGTGAGGTAATGCTAGAGTGAGCGAGCGAGCGAGCAAGTTACGGGTCGTGCGAAGATCAAGAAGAGGAGGTGGTGCGGGACGAGTTCTGGGGAATTGCAAGGAGTTTTCAGTTTATTCTTGCTTCTCAGGGGTTATTTTAGTCTGCGAATCTGATTGATAAATGTAACGGCAGAATTACCAAAAGTGAGTTTTCCGGTGACGAGCATCTTGCCAATTGTTTTTGAGGCAAGCCATCGAATACGTACACAGACACCCCAGTCACGTGCACACTAACGTTGTATCCGCTGTTTGCTACGGCTGTAGAGAGGGGTTTCACGTATTGTGTGAAAGCGAAGGAGGATCGAAAAGAATGAAGGAGGATCGAAAAGAGTGAAGGAGAGTGAAAAAAAAAAGACCTGAAGCTGACGATGAATGTGAGGGAAGTTGACTGCGGGGGCTAGGTGCAGCACCTTTGGACCGTTGTTGAAAAGCCAAAGATCGCGCGCTCATTACCAGATCCCTGATCCAAACTGGGTGGCTGCAAAAAAGAGGCGCGCGTCGTTTATGGATATGCAAACACAAGCGTGCGCCAGGCATGATTCTTTTTTTGATTTGTGATCGGTCCAGCTGAGCTCAATTGGTCATGAACCATCCCAAAAGGGATATGGGCTGTGGCCCCATGGCCCGGTGGCCCCATGGCCCTGTGGGCCCATGGCCTTCCCCCGAAAGGGTCACGTGGACACCTTCTGCCCTCGGCCACCGCTTTTTCTGTTCTCCGGACTTTTTTTTTTGCACCCGCCGCTTCAACAATTCTTGACTCCTTTGATTTCCATTTCTTCTTTGGGATCACAAATGCCGAACACCTTGATTTGGTATAATCTGCTTCATGCACCTCTATGAAAAAAACAATACCCCCATCCCTTCTCTTAGCAGGACATTGTCTTGAAAAAAGTGTATTAAATGCCCCTTCCTTCCCACTTCTTTCCCCCCCTTCTCTTAATTATTAACTATTCATTCTTTCTTCACACCGTTTCGCTTTCAAACTTTGAAAAGACAGACGTACCTATCCAAAGCCCTTAGCCTTTTGCTCGCTCCTTTTCGATCTTTGATTTCACATATCACAGAAAGTCCAGTCACGGGGAATACACCAGGAGTTCCTAGACCAAAAGACGGGTGAACAAAAGCCCGTGAATTTCTGCCTTAGTTATAATAATTTTTAAGGAACAGACACTACATTTTTGGACAGATCAGTGGACATTTAAAAAACAACTCGGATTACCCCCAAAAATGACTCAACTTCCTCCAGTCAAGACCATTGTGGAGCTTCTCAATGACGTCGTTCATGGCCACGACTCGGAAATTTCTGAAGTGGATACGGAACCTTCAACTCCAGGCCAAAACACTGCCGTTGATGCTTCAAGTCCAACCAAAAGCACGTGTTCAAAAAACACACCTGAACCAAGCCAACCTGAAGACACCACGACTGCTGAAACACTGCCTGAAAGCGGATTCAGTCCAGAATTCGAAGTGAAGACCGAGAAAAGCCACCAGTCAGACTCAAACGACTCCTTTATAGCCTATGACGCTCTCGTTTTGGAGAACATTGGTCAGCTCGTAGGGTCTACTTCAGGTCTTGAGATTGTGCGGACTGTGCTTTCCAAATTCTCGCTTTTCAACGACATCGACACTACTTTCTTTCCCGTTGAAACCACTGTCTCAACGAGCTATGAGTTATGCCACGCTGGATTTATTGCTTTCGCTCACAGCGACAACACACTGGACAATGTGCTTCGTGCCATGTATCATCTCTCCGGATTGACGTTGTGTGAGCTTCTTAAATTCTCCGAAAGCGACATTTCCCGCAATTTTCTCGACACGGAGAAAGGCACTCATTTAGATTTCTCTTCCACCAACAGTTACGGGCCTCGTTTGCGTCTTTCCGTGTGCCAGAAGAAACACGCCCACCACCTCTTCGAACATGGCCTGTGCCCGTTCATCGGATTAGCCATGACAACCCCACCAAGCCTCCAGATTATGCACGCATCTGCCAACCAGCACTTTTTTGAGCTGGTAATTGTTTCTCGGTTTTGCAAAAAATTGAACTTCCAGGAAACAAACGTATACGTGAACAATCTCCCGCTCTTATTTGAAAATGATGACGATTCGTGGAATGAGTTCTGGGGCCAGTTTGGTCCTGGAGGCGTCAAGTCGGCTAAAATCATCAAGCCACAGTTCTACCAAAAGATGGACGACCAGGCTTTCGGCAAGTTTGGCTTTATTTTCTACGAGGACTTGCACATGGCGCTCCGTGCCATTCTTCTTACCAACAATAAAATGGTGCAGTTCAAGCAGTACCCAGAGGTACAAATCCGGGCCTCGTTTGCTATCCAAAAACAGACCAATACGGCTGGAAACCAGCCATATGCGCCGTATGCTAATCGTATGGGCGAGCCACACGCCAGGCATCGGGATAATTGGCCTCTGTTTTTTGGTCCTATGCTGATGCCAATGATGCCAATGATGCCGCCAATGATGCCACCAATGATGCCGCCAATGATGCCGATGCCGCCAATGGTTCCTCCAATGATGCCGCCAATGATGCCGATGCCGCCAATGGTTCCTCCAATGATGCCGCCAATGGTTCCTCCAATGATGCCAATGATGCGGCCAGTGATTCAACCAATGGCCCCGCCACCGATGCCTCCGCCGATGCCTCCGCCGCCTTCGTATTCCGATTCCACCCGTGGTAAAAAAATCAAAGGTAAAGGTAAAGGTAAAGGCAAATCGCGGTCTGGTGCCGCAAAATAGACTTCTGACGAATCTTTGCCTGCTCCAGTGTCAAAGCCCATGCCCACGCAAGCGCCCCGTACGGCTTCTACTACTATACAAGGCTCCAAACCATCCAACTAGAGAGGTCAAATCAAGGCCCATAGACAGACCAGCGAGTGGCCGCGGAAAGAAACAATAAAAACCCAAAAAAATATATATGTGTATGAAAGAAAAAGAAAAAGAAACGTTTCGTGGTCGTATGGATGCAATTATTTCCGACGATGGGTCCACTTTAACACCCCTCACAACGATGGTGGAAGCACATTGTCGTCTTGTCTGGGCTTAAGCAGAACATTGGCCGCCTCGAAATCGGTGAAGCAACGCTCGGCTTCGGCCAGTGCTTCTTCAACTTGTTTCACCTCGTCGACCCAATATAATACTTTAACATGCTCTCAATACCATTTTTAAGCGTGAATGACGACGAGCCACATGCCCGGAACGCGCCCTTTAACCACAAGAATACCGTGCCTGTGTGCTCGACAAAATTAACAAGCTGGAAATAACCACCATCAGCCTGGATCGCCGGGCAGATTCGTGGGAAAAAAAGCTCTTTGATCATCGCCAATGCCTCATGGTCATCCTCGCTAAATTCAATATCCAGAGAGAGCTTAGACTTGGTTATGATGGACGTTCCATTGGTAAGACACTCAGTCAAAATGGAGAAGATCTCGGGCTTTAGAAGTGCCCATTCAGGTTCGTCAGCCTTCTCAATAGTGATGAAATTGGACCCCAATTTGATCAGCTATATGCCGTCCACAGAAAGTCGCCATGGGAGACACTTTTTCGCCTTGAATGGTCGGCGCTTTTGAAGAAGAGTTCTCGGTGTCGTTTTCACTCCTATCCGATCGAGATGTTTATGATTTTGCTTTGGTTGGAGAATCAGAAGGTTCCTGCTAGGCAGTCACGTGATGTGCTCTTGGGTGAGCCTTGGTTTGGCTAGATTAACTGGAGAATGTGGTGGCAAAGACTTGGTATCATATCTTTTAATTCTAATCTTAACCTTTTGTTTCTTTTTTTTTTTCGGTCGCTTCAAAATCTGCTTAATTTTGGGTTCTTTTTTAAAGATGCAGATCTGCTGTATAGAGAAGATAATGTCCTCAGTTCGAACAGTGAGCGCACTTCATTAATGGTTACCTCGAAAGCAGGCAACGAGAGAGAAGGGAATGCAACTCACGACAGGTTCAAACAGTGGAAGATCTTGGATAGAAGGATTATAAGATTTAAACAAAATTGATGAATATTAGATCAAGATTCAGCCAGAAATTGGCCCGACTCTTGTCCCTCTTCACTGCACCAGAAATGAAAACAACTACCACAATGTACACTTGCCCGTTGTTTACCGCACTCGCTCAACACCAAATCACGTGACCTTGACATGACTGGGGCTCCTCACCACATAGTCCCACACACCCCAAAACATTCTATTTATATTCATACATTCCCACCGTCTTGGTCCTGGCAAACCACTATCCAACCATTCTATGAGTGCCAACGACCACTTTAAAAAAATTCTGCTTTCCAAGCAGGAGCTCGCGCATGTTTATCGCCAGCTCTTAGACGCAGCAGAGGCCAAAATTAGAGAAATGCTTCCTGGCAGTGAACCCCACGATGATTTCGTCGTCAGTGTGCAGAATAACATGAACAAGCGCTTGGAGAAGATGTTTGAGATGGCCAAAGATGCGTTGATCGTGGACGGTGAGGACTTGTCCTTGCGTAAAGATTCATCCATAAAAGATGTGTTATCGATCGAAACACGTGACCAAGTGGAGCCTTTTGACGCCGATTTGAACCTGCAACTACGGGATTTGATCCAGACTGTCGAGAGGGAGACAACAGAGGTCACGCGGCTCCGCCGTGAGTTGCTGCAGCGGGCGCAGGACGCCTATGAGCAGTTGGTAACTGATGCTGATGAGCAGATAACTTCAATCATTAAGGAAATCGACGAGTCTGGCGAAAATCTGGTCCCTGAACGTCAGCTAGATAATGTTATTGCTGAAAAAGAGTCCACAGATGCTCTGATGGCCTTGGATGGTATTTCCGAAAGCAAATCAGAAAATGAATTAGAAACTAAACCAGAAAATGGCACTCAAAATGTTCCTTCGGACATTGAATCTCAGTATACTCCTCAAATTGACAAGGAGCAGGTGAAAACCCAGTTTGAGGATATTGTCCGGAACTTGTCTGCAGTCAAAAGAGAGCTTCCAGTGCTTCATAGCCAGTTCAAAAGCATGAATGACGTGGCAAATGTGATGCTAGGGATATGTGAACGAGCAAAAGACGAGCCGGAGCTTTATTAGGAGATTACGGAGTAGAGTGTGATATGAGGGAATGTAATAGAAGGGAATGTAATCGAAGGGAATGTAATAAAGGGGTAAAGTCGATGAGGCTTGCTCAAGTTGGTCATTGCTTGCTGTTTTTGTAATTTTCTTATACTGGAAAGCTAATACTGGCCTTCCAAGTGCAGTGAAATACTTGGTAGTCTGAAAATTAGTATTATTGGATTCACAGCTTTAAAGGCCAATTCCAGTAAGTATCAACCGCTTTTATATACTCACAAGTTTGAGTCCGTGTATGCGCTTGTGGTAGGTACTCAGTGAGAACCTGAATTGGCTCGTCTGTTTAAACTAAACTGCTGAATGTGGTTCATACCTTGAAGTTTGTATTGTTTTTTTTGTTGACGTTTTCCGTCATTGTGCGGCTAAGTATTGGGATCCTGTAAACTTCTGTAAGCTGATATACCGGGTACTTTGGGTCAAAGTTACTTTGTATGCGTAAGGACAGGAATTAGGTCTTTCGAGATTTGTTTACAAGCAATCGATGAAAAACACCGTTTTGCTGGTATTTCATATTATTTCTTTCCGGGCTTTGTTCAACGAATACCGTGTCAGCTAGGAAGAATATTAATCCGCCTTTTGCAAAACATCGCTTGAATCATAAACATTAGAATGGAACTTCATTGAAAGGGTTACTCCTCTAGTTGAGGAAGAGCTCAATGAAAAGCTGACCCCCAGAGATATGGCTGATGTAATAGCGGACGTTATAGCAGTATACGTTTTAATAACAACAACACACCTAGTATCAATACACCTAGTATCAATTAACCTAGCATCAATTAACCTAGTATCAATTAACCTAGTATCAATTAACCTAGTAACAATTTACCTAATAGCAATATACTTAGTAACAATATACTTAGTAACAATATACTTAGTATCATTACACCTCAGTAAACTTGTACTAATACACCTTATAATGCAAATTCTACTTGGCGTTGTTGCGTCGGGTAACTTGTCGTTAACTACAAGCTGATCATGCACCCACTAAGACGTAAAACGTTATTGATATACAGCGGACAACTTGCCCCCGAATAACATAAGATTTAGAATAGAGACTGATGGAACATTCAATGGGCTCAAATCAGAATCATGAGTAAAAGGATCTATCAAGTTTAGTTTCAAATTTAACTCCAAGAACTTAGAATAAAGCAGTTTTCAATATTCTCATTGAAGAGATATACTGAACCAACAAACTTGAAACCCCGTGTACAAGGAGTGTCTTTGCTTAAATTACCAACTTCGAAAATTTGCCACAACCAATTCTCCTTATGCTGTATTCATGGACATATTACAAGTAGCCTAACTTAGCCGGTACACTTTGGAGAGAAGATCATAAGTGAAGTATGCCCAATATGCTTACCCTAGAACGACACTCATTTAGAAGATTGCGTTTCATTAGCAAAGCATCCATAACTTCGTACAGCTTTTCTCCCACATCTACTCCAATTATCACTCTCTTTGTTTGCTCTCTCAGTGTCGTAAAAATGTGGTTGTGCCAAAGTCTATAGAAGCCAGACTACAAGAATTTCTACTACGAGTCTTGTAGTAATTACATGTATCAGAACTTCCAACTTATGTAGAATTCCAAATAAATCCAAAAGCAAAAAAGAAGAATATTAACGTTTTTCACCAGAGCTAAAACTTCATATATCATACCCCTACAATATAAAATTGAGATCACTGCTAGTATTCAAGATAGATCAATCTCAATCCGACAAGGGTATTTGGTAATATACTTCTTCTATGTAGAGCTGTACTACACTCAGGTAGACTATTTCTCATCAGTGATGAGATTAAACCTTATATAACAGTAAAAGAATTACATAAATTGTTAGGCGAAACACACATGTAAACAAACATCACTGTGTGGGCTACAATATTCAGCTTCTTATAACCACAAAACTCTTTGTCCTTACGCACTCTTCTTCCCTTCTGCGACTAATGTAGTGTATCACATCTTATATACGAACACAGCGAAGTCGAAAGCAAACCCCTCCCGCTCCTTTATTACCCCCCTTTCTACACATCTAATGACGTAATCAATGTGTGATACTTCCCGTTGATAAGTATCTGCCAGCTTTCCATATTGAAATAGACTGGCGGTAGGTTATACTCCTTTAGAATAGGCAAATACTGTTCGTATTCCAAAAAATTACGGTCTTTTCGTAATCTTTCAGAGATCGCTTGCATGTTCTCAAGTAAATTTTTCTCGTCCCGGGTCGCAAATTTAGGTACCGGTTGCATAGACGTGAAGAAACGGGCTGAAAAAGATACATTGTATCCAATAGCCATATAAGTCAAATTTCTAGACAGACTTGATACGTCGTCACACCACACTTTATAGCACAAATCGTCTTCATAGCTCGCCCAACGAGAGTTTAACAAGTTTATGTTGGCATTGTAAGATTAAACGTTGTACCCGCTCGACTTTAGCCTTCAGATGATATCCTAGAATGATATGGAGCTCCTTGAGATGATGGGGGAGATTCTTTGCAACACGATTTCTAGAACTAGCGGCTCAAAAAAATAAAAAAAGATCATTCCATTCTTCGTAGCTGTGTGTGAAACTTTCGAGCAGAGGTAATCTTTGCGTTATAAGATCCAAGAAACGCGGGGGTTGGTCGTCTTCGTCCTCCTGCTCTTCAACTTCGTGTGTATCGCTTTCTTCGCTGTCAATGTCCCCGTTGATAATTCGAGACCGTTTTCTCACCTTAAGCTCAAGAACCTGCAAATGTTTAAACGGTATAACTCGTCGCAAATCCGCCACGGCTTTGCATTAGGCCAAACGCCCCCATTTGGACCCAAAGCAGTGAGATTCAAGTGTGTGCCTGTTTCGGCTGAGGTCCGGAAAAACTCAGGGCAGACGGGCTCCCCTGGTCCTCTCCAGGGATCCCAGTCTGAAGAACATTCCCACAAGTTTTCCCTTGGAGTCCACGTACGCCCCTCATGAGTACAAATCCAGCAATCAAACACCAAAGACCTCAAGCTTCGATACGCTTCCAGTTTGATGATATTCTCCGAAAGCTGTCTGTACCAATGGTGGGGATCGTCGGGACATTCTTGCACTATTATGAGCTCGGTCAACCAGGGGCCGAAACTCGGAAGGTTCATGACAGAAAACGACAATCGTTTCAACTTGTTGAAATCGGGCTTGGGCTGCATTTTGCGAAGAAAACAAGGATTGTAGTTTTCCTCGTATCTCCCCCAATCTTCGGTCAGTTTGCCCATGTAAAACAAAGATTCTAAGTCCGTTATGGCCATCATCTGTCCAAGCAACCCCACTTGCTTTTCGTCTTGGAAAATGAGCGATTTAACTAGAGTTGCAAGCTCTTTTTTGGACGAGATTATGGAAAGAACCATTTGTGCACTACTGGTCACAGTGTACTTGGTGTCTGTCCATGACCCGACGACATTTTTCATTTGTTGCCGTTATTTTGGGGTTGCAATAAGAATCTGCCTGTACAGCCGTGTCACTGCTGGCAAATACAAGCTTTTGCACAAGGTGCAAAGTTTTAGTCAGTCTTCTGGATATAGCTGGTCAAAGATGGTGTCAAGCAATACATCAGTAAGACGATTTAACGACATTACGTAAAGCGCTTTGTTTGTTTTGGATTGGGTTGGGTTTGCTGGCTAGAGCAGTTTTGTTATCTACAATGTTGAGAGTACTTCGGGGAATAGTGTTTGAAAAGTTAAGACAACAGGAGTTATGAACGTTTTTTATGAATTCCGCTTTCACATAAAGTAAATCCTGGCATAGCCCAATATTTCGTAAGATGAACCGTCCGTTAAAACGTGATGAGCTGCAAGAAAGAGGGAAAAAAATCCAGTAACTAACTGCGCGTTAAGAAACTTTACCACGGTAAATCCGCCTAGTTGAAGAGATAACCGCTTAGATCCTAAATGGGTGCGGATTTTACTAAAATCCGGCTCAACTAGAACTCGTGTATTTTCTAGGTCTAAACAAGAGATAATCGTCCAATTCTTCGTGGAAGTTTCCAAATTGAGGACCACTGATTTGCATCCATTCTTAGATTATGAGACGGCTCGTTAGTGTATCACGGTACGGTCTGGCTTATTATAACTAAAGGCAGCAAAAAGGCAAGCAAGGCATTTTTAAAATTTATCAGTAATGCAGTACAAGACACAAAAAGAGAAAAAAGAGGAGAAGAAGAAAATAACACGAGGACCAAGTCATCAACTACACTCTCCGATGACTACAGGCATTATATCTATAGGAATAATCACTTTATTATGCCTTGAAAATGGAAATTTAGGCATTTACAAACATGAGCCAAAATATGGTGACTATAGGTATATTCCAAACTTATGATGCAAAATCAAAATGGCTATAGGCATTAATAGCACGAAATTTGGCCGGAGTTGATTTTACAATAGATATGGCATTCATTTGTGGTTTCCCGTCCACCGGGTAATTTGAAACAGCCTTTCCTTGTCTCGGAAACCTCTTATGACTGAAGGGATCGACCAATGAAGTTTCTGCATGCGAGTTAAATATTCGTGACACACATGCTCGACGAAATCGAGCAAAGGCGAGCTATCATGGAAGGGGTTAGTGAGAAGCAGTCAGTGATGTGGTGCAATAAAGCATGGAGTAATATTTTTGCTACAATATTCCAAAATGTTGGCCCAAGACGAGATTGCTCACTCCACCAAGTGAACAAACCCAAGCAACAGAATCTATAGTTGCCGAAACTAGAGACTTAAACTCAACGGAGAATCTTGCAACTTTAGTTGGCAGATTCCACGAGGATCATCACTTTTATACTTCAACAGCTGTCAATAACTTCCTTGATGAGTATGATGACGATGAAGGGCCAGAAGAGGCACATGAGTCGTTGACTGAGGAGGCTATTATACAAGAGATTATTGATGAGCGTGTTCATCCTTCTAAAATATACGAGGATCCAGGGGATTCCGCGGGGCGGGAATTATGAAGCACTCTGGTGCTATAGGCCATATTGAATGTATTATTTGCTATGTGGAACAAGAGGCACCCGAGACGAATTCAAACATTTGTTTAAAAAAACTTTCCAAACATGCAACACTGGAACGGAGTCATAGTGCCACGCAAAGGCTGTGTGTTGATGTTTGCCAACCAGTTGAACGAGTCAATTGATCGGAGTGACTTCTAGATTTAACCTGCAAATATTAAAAAAGTTTATACACAGTATTTTTGAATGATGGAAGATAGGAATATTCCATATTTCCTGTGCACACGTTTCTTGCCTATAGACGTCGGAGAGTGTACTGTTCTTCTTCTTCGTGGCCCAGCATCCATTGCCTCGTGAGCGCACTTACCCCACGTTAAGCGCGAAAAAAAGACCACAACCCACGTGGGGCCATCTCGCACTGAACCAAATTTTGACTTTTCAATCGAGACAAGTTTTCATGTCCCGCAACAAAGAAAAGGCCCAATCAGGGCTCCATCGGTACTATGAGCAGAAAATGCTTGATGCCGGGGTGGTTTCGGCTGACCCCAGTAAGAGGCCGCGCCGGGTGCAAAATGTAACCAATCTAACCGAGGCCGAGCTCTGGCGAAAAACAGTTTTAACAGAGTTTCTGGCAAAGCTCTCGGCGATCAATGACCCTTCTTTGCCTGAGGCTGAAGTACGTGGACTCAACGAAGAGCTAAATAAAATACATAGAGAAAAGCGGGCGTGGGAGCACCATATCCTGTCACTAGGCGGAAATGATTACATAAGCCACGAGCAGCAGATCGGCCTTCGAATAAAAGGCAAAACTTTTTTTGGTAGGGCAAAGGAGTTACCCGAAGCAGCGGTTCCTGACAAAATCAAGCTACCTTTTGGCGTGAAAAATGGAGAAACTCCAGCTTTGAGCTTACATTACTATGGCGTTTACGATGCCGACCATTGGACCCAATCAATTGACCCAAGTCGCGAAAAGGTCATGGCAGAGATCAACGGGGCTTTGGATGATCATGTGGCTGAAAACGTGGCCGCGGGAGAAAAGCCAAACGCTTCGATGTTTTCTCAAAAGGACGTGGAGCGATGGTTAGTGGAAAAGCGTAAACGCGAGCTCATGGCCAAGCTCATGGAATAGATGTGCAGAGACTTGTATATCTGCTTTACTGAAAGATTTTCAGGCAGTCGTGTTGTTAAATTGGACATTGTCGATACCTTTTATGCTGGCTGATCAAAATTTGAAAGGTGATCGTTTCGGTTACGAATTAGAACTGATAAGAGATGATGACCTAATACCCGGAGGAATTCATCATCTGCACTAGCCGTATATTACTGTGAAGATATGTGATGACGGTCCAATGAGACTTTAATGACCCACAAGTCAAATCATGACAGGGCCATGACCAATGGCCAAGGGCCTAATTATGATCTATATTATTTATTGCACTGGGCCAAACGCTCACGCGCGCTTTGGAACGCACCGCTTCGCTTATTTCTTCTGCGACTTTAGGGTCAACTGACCACGTGGGAACATCCACCACCTTTATTAATGAATAGACGCAAAAATTGGACGATTCTGTCTTTCGATCGTCCTCTTACACAACTAATTTTAAGACGCAAATTTGTAATAATGACCGTTTCCAACATCTGGCCTGGCCCGGCCTACGATGACCCACTCTTGGGGCTTCCGCAATGTCGCAGCGTCCTGCGCCTGATGCATGGCCGCAAGATTGCATGCACCGAACCGTTTGTTTGTTGTCGTTTCTGCCGAATCCGGTATAGATATGCATGCTCCATCTTTCAAGTCGTGACCACAGCTTTCGCTTGGGCCACACCATCTTTTGCTTATTTCGGTAAGTTACTCACCTTTTCTCACTATTAAAGCATGGTCTCACCGGTGAAGAATATCGCCTCTCGATATCTAGATGCTTTGCCTGAGTCCAGTCCGGCCAGGCTGCCCTTGGGCCAGGCCAACAAGTACAATATTGGATCCCCACCAAAACTGAAGTTCAACAAACACGACTCACCAGATTTAGACGACTTGGCCCGGCAAATGAACATCGAAACGCCCTCAAAACCGTCGGACTTGATTCGCTCTCGCTTTGAGACTCCCTCGGCCACAGTTTCCTCATTCAAGTCCACTTCCTCAGCTCGCTTTTCGTCTTCTAAAGGAGACTCAGCCCGTAAATCAAATCTTGACGTGCCTTTAGATCAGGCTTCCCCAAGCAAACCACGTTCAAGCTCCGATCAAAAGGCTTACGAATATCTTTGTCGTATCCAGGCAATCAAAAACTGGCTCCAGGCAGTGTTAGGTGAAGAGATCCCACAAACGGCTCCTGAACTTATTTCCCACATCAGAAACGGCATTTATTTGGCTAAACTCGCCAATGCTTTTTTGCCGGTGAAGAAGCTGGTGTACCTACAAGACTCCAAGTTGGAGTTCAGGCATACAGAAAACATCAACCGGTTCTTCAAGTTGCTCAAATACTTGGATATCCCCGACGTGTTCCAGTTTGAACTAACAGATCTTTACGATGCAAAGGATGTGCCTAAAGTGTGGTTCTGCCTTCATGCCATCAGCTACAAGATCAACACGCTCAACCCGGAGTTTCCTGCCATGGAAAACCTCGTCGGGAAGCTTCAATTCGACTCGGCGGATATAAAAACAGCAAGCAGAGCACTTTCAGGCCACCATTTGCCCAATTTCGCCAGCGCAGACAACGCCGACATGGCCCTGCCTGGGACTAGCTCATACATGAACAAAGCACTTTCAGTGGCCAGTCCCAGCAAGTCTCCAGGCAAGTTTTCATCCCAAGCTTCATCGCCAGTTACCAGTATGGAAAAAAAAGAGCACGACAACCCGTTTTTGGAGAAACACACCCCAAAGCTCGCTACGAAATCTGTCCATATATTCAAGCTCAACAGCGTACAAGTGCCAGACTTGACAGTTAACAGCCACGTTGATTCTGACGCTGTATCGAGTGGAAATTCGCCTTCTAGTATCACAATCGATAAGCTGAACCAATACTACTCGCCTGCTTTGGAGGCGGAAATCACCAACATCCTCAAGCTCCAGGCGCTCTGCAAAGGCTCTGTTCTTCGGTACAATATGTTTGTGAGAAAGATCATGTTGAAGTCATATGACACAGAATTCACAGAATTCTTTTCCGTCATCAGGGGAAACTTGGTAAGGGCACGAACCGTCCATCGCCATAGAGACGAGTTGCTCTTATACAAGGAAGATATCGTCCGGCTCCAGTCGATTGCAAGAAGAAAACAGCTGCAAAGATGTCTGATAAGAGCGGCGATATCTTCTGAACAAATGTCAGTTCAAGCTTTTCAGAGTATTATCCGGGGGTCACTTCTTAGACGCTCTATGCGAAGCACGCTTACGAGTTTGGAAAGACATCAGAAAGAGGTACAAGCGTTGCAGTGTATTGCCCTTGCAAAGCCTATTCATTACCGAGCTTCGACGATTTTGAAGCAGAAGGAATCGATTGAACCGAGCGTCGTTGACTTTCAAGCAGTGGCTCGTCGTGTTTTATACACCCACCAAAAGAACGAGAGCGACATCTCCCATTTGGAGCTGGATAAGAGACTTATAGAGCTTCAGTCTCTTATACGTGGAGGCCAGGGTAGAAATCGAGTCAGACGGTGTCTTCGGGTCATATTTAAGCAGACTAAAGTGTTGACCGAACTCCAAAGCATTGGCCGGGGCGCAATTACACGAACCAGGTTGTGCAACAACGTGTTAATCACGCTACTTGGCGAGGACATCAAAATGACACAGCTCTTCGGGAAAGCCAGGGCCAACTTTGTACGTGACGACTACCAGTATAAACGGTACATTTTGAAAAAGGAAGAGGGCCAGATTGTTGCACTTCAATCTGCGTTCCGCGGTATACTTTTTAGGTTCAACCAGTCTGTGGATACAGAAGAAATCTACGATAACGTTGATTCGGTCATTACGTTCCAAGCCAAGATTCGGGCCAATGCAGTGAGGGCCGAAATTAGAAGCATAAAGCTCCATTACCTGCGCCATGAAGATGAAGTTATCAAGGCACAGGCGATTCTCAGAAGCAAGTATACCCAGAATGCCTATAAAGCCTTTATCATGATGAACAACCCGCCGGTAGATGTGGTGAGAAAATTCGCTTACTTGCTTTCGGATAGTGGAGCAGATTTCGAGGAAGAAATGGAGTTGACAAAGCTCAAGGACGAGATCATGGAGAAATCCAAAGGAAACGAAGATCTCGAGGCGCAGATCGAGAACTTGGACATCAAGTTGGGGTTGTTGGACAAGAACAAAATCTCAATTGAAGACTTCATGAAACATAATAACAAGTTCAAGACGTACAAACCCGTTTCACAAAACACAGGGGTCAAGAAGAGTCTTGACAATCTCAACAAGTCGTCCAAGAAGCGGATCGAACTTTACCTGTCGATGTTCTACTTTTTGCAAACCAACCCGGCTTATTGGTTGAGATTGTTCGAGGCCATGGCCCCTCAAGACCCAAAAAGGCCTTTGAAGAACCTCCACTCACAAGTGGCCCCGTTATTTTCTCTTCCCACACTAGCAGTCAACTCCACCACAAGAGAAGAGTACTTTTTCATGAAGTTGGTGATTACCTTAATGGCGAATGACATGAAGCAAAACTCCTCCACCATTGCAGATATCACCAAGATAAAGTGCACTTTTTGGGTTCCCTTCTTGGTTGAATTCAACAACCAAATGTACCAGAGAATGCACTTGAAGAGATACTTTGGCCGGGTAGTGGAGCGCATTCTCGATGACGACGAGGTGACTTTCGAGTCCGACCCGTCTAAAATATACGAGCTCTTAAGAAAGCACGAAATCAACGTCTACGGACAAAGCCAGAAGAAGAAAAGCGTGGCTCCGCTGGACGCTATTAAAGATAACCAGGTATCCTCGCAATTTGTAAAGAATTTGATGACCTTGCGAGATGCCACTAGCGAAATCATGGAATCCTTGAGGCTCGGGGTTTCGAACTTACCCATACATATGAGAATCGTGGCCCGCAAAGCTTACGAGCTCTCGCAAGCAAGGTACCCGGAACATACCGAGCAACTGCACTTGTCGGTTGCAGGGGTGATAATCATCAAACATTATATCGGCAATCTTTTGCAGTTTCCCGAGAACTTTGGCTATTCGACCCAAGACCCGATTGCTTCCAAGGGCCTCAACGCAACAAGGACCGCAGATAACCTAAGGTATGTGTACAGGGTGTTGTTACAGGTGTTTTCAATGAAGGCATTTAGCGACAGTTTCATGAAGCCCTTGAACGACTTTGTGCTTTCGTGCATCGACACCACCAAGGCCCTAGTCAAGAAAATAATCAACGTGAAGGATTTGGAGACTGAGTATGAAATGAACGACTATGATGATCTTGTTTCACATGACCGGCCACAACTTACAATGAAGGTGAGCGACATGATTGCGATTGAAAAGTTGATTTCAAGAAACCTCGATATCGTGGTGCCTAGTCTAGACGATCAACTCTATGCGATATTCAGTGAGCTCAACGATTTGGTCAATTCGGCTGATGACTTTGTAACGCTTACGGAAATGGGCAGCTTGACGTTATCGTTATCGCCTGCATCCCAGGAAACATCCATGGCCGATTCGAAAACGCGTAATCTCTTTGCTCAGGCCAAAAGGTGTTTGTTGTATATTATCAGAGTGCAAGACGGAGAAGATTTGCTTGAGCTTTTCGTTCTGGGAATCAAGCCGCACCATGAAACAAAGTTCAGGCACATTATCGAGTCGGAAACGGGAGAACAGTCCGGTGAGCGAGGAACAAATCGCTCCTTGAACCCATACAACCGGTCATCCCTAGGCGACTTGTCCACCATGAGCTATGTCAACCTCAAGAAATTGGCACTCAAGGTTATTCTTCAGTTGGAGAATATGGGGATGGTGACCAGAAAGAACTCGTACCAGGAGCTTCTTAACCAGGTCGTGGTAGACATCAAAACGAAGAATTCCCGGAGAAAGTCCCGAAAGTCCCAGCTTTTGATTGCCAGCCAGACAGTGAAAAAATTGCTTGAAAAAGAACACTTCCTCAAAAGACAGCTCAACGATTATAACAAGCACATCGACCAGGTGCTTAGCGAGTTACAGTTGAAGCCCAAGGATAAGAAAATCTTCAACATCATCCCGGTGTTTAGCAAGCAATACTTCTACCACCGGCAGCTCAAGAAAAACAACCGTTTGCCCAAGTTTGGCTCGTATAAGTATTCGGCCAAGAAACTCATGGATCAAGGTGTGGTGAAGGATATTGGCGGAGCATTATACCGAAAAACTGCCAGTTCATCAAAAGTGGAGTTTATGTTCAGTTGCCACAAATCGGGAGTGTTTTTAATCGAGGCGGCCAACGGAACGGTGAATATTCCTGGCGCTTGCAACACCATCACTTTAGACGAGGTGTTGGAATACCAGTATGAGCGAAAAAGTGAGTGGAACATGTTCAATGGAATGGTGACGTTTGACACGGAGGGCTTGGCGTCGCTTATTTTCAAAAACTTCTATGATATTAGAAAAGACTAGGAGTTGTTTCGTATAATTATTTTGGTTCATGTATTTATGACTTTTAGACACTAGCGATGTAACAACTCATCAATCTTCTTCTCTAAGGCGTCGATCTTATCGTTTTTCTCAATATTGGCCGAAACCAACGTGCTCACCTGCCTCTCCAAGCTCTCCACAAGAGCAGCAAGTTTATCCACCGTCACTCTTAACGTTGGTTGGCCTGCACTAGTTTTAGTTGCTGGAGTGGGGGCAGATTCTGTCAGTGCAGTCGAGGCAACTTCTTTCAGAGCTTGATTCTTGGTTTCTTTAGCTTCGCGTTTTTCTGTCTTAGTCTCTGGCTTTGCCCCGCCTTTCTCTGCCTTGTTGTCCTCTTTATAATCTGGTTTCGTTTCCTTTGGAGCTGTTTTCTCATTCTTTGTTTCGATCTTGCTCTTTGATTGAGGTTCTGGCTTTGATTCAGGCTCTGATACGGTCTTGCTCTTTGACCCCGTCTTTTTTTCCATCGCTGCTTTTTCTTCCTTCACTTCCTTCTTAACCTCAACAGGCTTCTGTACTTCCTCCCAGTCCTCGTCCTGGTCCTTGTCCTGTTTGATTCTCTCAGAATCCTCGTCGTCGGACTCGTCCACCACCTTGTTGAGAAGGCTGTCCACTTCTCCAGAAGACTTCAACACTTCATCCACAGTGTCCTTTTTTTTGTCCTTTCTGGGCACAACTGAAGGAGAGGGAGAGGGAGAGATAGAGGCACTAGCCTGCTCCGCTTTAGCCTGCAGTTTCTTCACGGGGGAGCTGGCTTTGGTGCTGGGAGCCAGGGTCTGCTTTGCAGAGATTTCTGCTTTTCTCTCGGAAATGCTTACGCTTGGAGAAGAGTCTCTAGCCTCTGCAGATGTGCCCTCGTAGATAGCTTCCATGGACACCAACAAGGGCCCATTGACGTCCTTACCGCCGAACCATTCTTCCGCAGAAAGCGCCGGCTTGTCCGATACGGCATCCGGGTAGATATCGTGCTGAAATAACTCGGACTTGCGGGGCACAATGAACGAAATCGGTTCGATTGCATGGTCGTTCACTGTCTTGAAAGACTTCAAAATCTCGTTTTCCCGCATGTTGACAGAGGTCTTGGGCGCCGCAGCAAACCCACGCTGGGCGTCTGTCGATGAATACTGCGAGATCTCATGCAAAACGTCGTTTTCGTACTCGTAGTAACGAATATTGCCGTCACCTTTACCGGCCAAGTACAAGATAGAGTTTGCCTCGTCAAAAATCGGAATCAACACACCCGACGACGAGTCGATCACCATAAAGCCATCAATGGGGCCACCGGCAAGGTTGTTGACGTCCCAAATGCCCACCTGGCGGTCGGAAAGACGAGAAAATCCAGTGGTGCAGATGCGGTCGGTATTTCCGAGCCACGTCACACGCGAGGCCTTGGCGCCCGTGTGGCTGACACCCTCCTGAATGACCTTGCCTGTGCGGAGATCCCAAATACGCAACTTTTTGTCTCTTGAGGTGGTGGCCAAAAGCAGACCATTGTAGTTAAAGGCAAACCACGTGACCAAGTCGTTGTGCTGTAAGGACAACTCCGCGGTGCCGGTCTCGGTGTTCCAGATCTTCACCGTATAGTCCATTGAGGATGACGCCAATACGTTTGCAGCACAAGGGTGCCAGTCCACGTGGCCCACTTTCCGCTTGTGGCCCGAAAGGGTCTTGACCGGTTCGGTCATGTCCCGTAAGTTATCGTCGGCGTCCCTGTAGTCGTGGAACGAAAAGTCCTCGGGGATCTGCCACACCAAGATCTGCCCGTCATCCGAGCAACTGGCGATTTGCTGCTTGTCGAACGGATTGAACGCCGTGTCCAAAACAGGGCCCTTATGGCCACGGAAAAGGGGCACAGTATCAGGCGCCTTGCCTGTTTCCGAAATGGGGATCACCGCAAACGCTCCGCCGCCTGACGATTCCCATGTACAAGAAAGATATTTACCGTTGCAGTTGATGATGTTAGAGTCCCATGCATTTTTGGTCACTTTTAAGTTCTCATAACACAACTCCTTTTTAGCCGCCTGGCCAAAAACGTGCCTGTACTTCGACGCCCGAACAAACTTCCCGCTAAAAGTTAGCAACTTGTATGCCTTTGTCGCAGGCGACTATCTTTGATATCTTGGGTCGGTACATACCTCATTTTTTTGAAAGTATAGTGAAAGTACGACTAGAGGTGATGTTTGTTTTTGGTTGACAACACCAAGCCGGCGCGGGCCTTGGCCGGGGTTGAGCGTCGGCCTAAATGCGTAGGCCACGCGCCAAAAGCCGAGGCCATAGTCTCAGAGTCTCACACAAGCTTTGGGGCCGCCCCGGGCCACGCTGCGGTGATCCCCTTCTTTGGCTCATCATGTCAATTCATCATTTGGTCCGGGTTCTACAGTGCCACTAATAAGATAGTCTCGTAATAAGATAGCCTAATGATAAGATAGCCTAATTATAAGATAGCCACTAATAAGACAGCAACTAATAAGACAGCAACTAATAAGATAGCCACTAATAAGATAGCAACTAATAAGATAGCCACTAATAAGACAGCAACTAATGAGATAGCCACTAATAAGATAGCCGCTAATAAGATAGCCACTAATAAGACAGCAACTAATAAGATAGCCACTAATAAGATAGCCACTAATAAGATAGCCACTAATAAGACAGCAACTAATAAGATAGCCACTAATAAGATAGCCACTAATAAGATAGCCGCTAATAAGATAGCAACTAATAAGATAGCCACTAATAAGATAGCCGCTAATAAGATAGCCACTAATAAGATAGCCACTAATAAGATAGCGCACGATTTGACCGTATCGATACTGATAGTGATAATGATAAAGACTTTAAATACTTTTGTTATTGTCTTTAATGCTGCATTGTTTCGACACAAAATATTCTTGCAAACACTTTGCAGCCAAATTCAAAGTTATCAACTATGAAGGGAAGTACCTATGCCGGTGCCAGTCTCTTTCAAAAACACACAAACATTCGGAACATAAAGGCGGCTTCATTCTCATGTTCAACTTATTTCAATTTCTGATCATGTTGCAACAATTGATCACCCTCAAAACCTAACAATGTTACAAACTCTCTTCCCCATTTCACGACTCCAGTCCAGAGCCCGCTAGAAGCAGTATTAACAAATCCCCCTGTGAGTAATTCTCAAGCAACTGCTGCTGTTTTTCTTCCACTGCTTGCGGCCCCAGACTGATGAAATGAAGACTAAGATTGTGCAAATGGCTGCGAATTGCGCGGTCACTCTGGCTCTGCCATAGGGCCAATTTACGTTCAGGGCCTAGTTTATCCCATTGCGCGTGCCATTCGAATACCTTTTCTGGGGCAGTGGCAGCAGTGTCAGCAGTGGCCGCGCGCGGCTGCAAAATGGTGCCTGCTGGTGGCCCAGGCTTGACTAGGTCATGTTTATTTTCTAGCAGCACTCTTTTCTTGTGGTCAGTATCCCGGCCATGGGTCCGAGCTTTTGTTTCTATTTGCATTTTCAGTGGCCCAGTGAGCTTCCCAATGGTTGCTGAGAGCTCCTTCTCCAGCGGGAAACTGCCCAACTTGGGCCACTGAGAAGGTGGCACATGGCTTGCTACGGTATAGGCGTAAAGCGCGGCGCCTCTTTCTCTTTCGTGGGGCGTATCAATTGTAGCCCGTTCCGTGGCCCCGCCAAGCTGGTCCAAAAACCATTCGCTGGCCTTCACCTGGGCCTTTATCCGCAAATCACGTTCTTTTCTTCGCAGTTTGTTTTTTTCCTTGATTTCTGCGCGGCTATTGTACGTTTTCGAGATCTTGCTTCTTTTCTTTTTGGGGTTTTCGTGGTTTTCTTGGCCAAGGTCAGGGTTAGGGTTAGAGTGAGCGCCAGGGCCAGTGCCAGGGCCAGTGCCAGGGCCAGTGCCAGGGCCAGTGCCAGGGCCAGTGCCGTCTTTCGCACCCATGGCCTTTTCCCGCGGCCCCTTCCTTCGAATCACTCCATTGCGCAACTCCTCCACTTCTTGCGCTGGGTGCTTGGAATCGCCTTTTTTACTATCAAGATGTCGGCCATATGTGCCCTTTTGGCTAAACCTTCGGTCACAAAAAATGCATGTGAATGCTTCTATTGGATCAGATATCATCGAAGTGGTTTTTGGGTCATTTCCCCGTGGTCTTTTTTGCCCAGTCTCGCTCATGATGGAAAGAAAAGAGACAGCATAGAGTGTAGGTGGCCGAGACCAGAGCGCTCGGCATCTAATTTCTTGTCATGGCCTCCGCAGGAAAACGATTACAAAGGACTGCGAATCCTTCTTTTTTTTTTCTCCTCTCTTTTCTTTCCTGTTCAAATCAACTTCCATTTTCAATCTTTTTTTTTCTATTTCCTCTATTCTGAGGCTCATGCTGCGATGTGGCTGTATTTACATCTTATTATGACCACCGCTCGGCCCCGCTTAGCCCTCATATACACGTTTCTAGATATCCATCCTCATGGAGATATTTCTCAACTCTGACACGTAGTTGTTTTCGATCTCGTCACCATGCCCAGTGACAATCTTAAGAATTAGCTCGTTCAACTCGGCGGACCCAAGAATATCAACATGTTCGGCCGTTTTCGCGCCTCCCCGAATATCGAAACTATCAGGCTCGTGTTTCATCTCGACAATCTTGACTTCGACGCCCGAAGGGTTAAACCGTGACCCCTTCTTCTGCCACTCATGGCAAATCATGTGGGTCATCAACGACACTGTACCGTCTCCGTCACCAAAATACACCGGGTGCTCACTTTCAGTGTCAATGACAAGTGGAAGTCCGGAGTCCTTGTCTCCCTTTTTATATGTGTACGCTCTTTCCGTTGGGTTTCCCACGCCGTACAAACAATAAATCTTCATATCAGGGGCGTTCGGAAGAGTAACTTCAAGAGGGTTGGACCATTTCAGTGGGTCTCTGTCATTCTGCTTGAGTTCCTCTTTTGTACGAGCAATTCCAAAAGAGTAGTTCTCTTTGATTCTCTTGGTCAACCAGTCGGGCGAAATCTCAAGGAGCTTATCAATACTATCTTCTAACGTATAGTCCTCCTCGTTCTCGGTGATACCGACATCGCTGTTGGGTGTTTTGGACCGGGATCTGTACCGAATGAACTTACCAAGAGTGTGGTTCTTGGGACCCTCGATTTTGACACCCACGTCTGCTGTTTGAAGCTCGTTTCCTGGGTCATCAGGCGAATGGGTGAGGTTTCCCCAAATGGTTTGGCCACCTTTGGGTATCATGGCCGGAATACCGCCAAACGTGCGGATCATCTCCACTCTCTCCTTCTTGGAGAAGAACTTCTCAAGACCATACACGGCAAGGTAGTTCAACTGGACCGTATCCTTCATTTCTCCCGAAAGAAGAGCAGATATAGCCTTTGGAGTACCCAAGAGGGAGCCGCTGATATCTATAAAACCAGCCAAATTGTCGTTGCACCATGAGGAGCCTCCGTTTCCAAATGTCTCGCCCTCAGCCTCCACCCATTTCATGAAGTACAAGATTACCTGTGATCCCATTGAGTGGCCAACAAGGTACGACTTGTGGCCCGTGAGTTTTTTCGTGGTCTCGATCTGCAACTTCAACTTGGTGAAGTATGCGTCACGTCTTTCGAGATCCGAGTACGCCAAGCGCCAGTCGTAGGTTGCACTTAACATATTCTCTGGACCATACCCTATCACGGCCAAGTTCTGGAGAATCTTGTTCCAAATCCAGTACCCCGCCACGAAAAAGTCTGCCGCATCAAACCCCATGGACGCCCTGATTTTCACGTTGTGCGGGTCGAGTCCTGTCTCTGGATCGAGCTTGATGTGTTTCAACCAGCACGCCTTATCCAAAAACATTATCCGCAACATATAAAAGGAGCCCCAGAGCCGTTTGCGGAAGTGTGGAAGTGAAGGACAGTCGCCCGTATTGCTCACGCCCCACGACTCTAGACCCGTGGAAATCACCCCAGGAACCATAATCACATTGTACTTGGTGGTGTAGTTGAATTTTTCCTTCATTCGCCTGCCCACAGAAAAGGACTCGGCGGAGCCTTTCAACTCGTTTTTGCTGGGCTTGTCGTACCCATCTAAAATCAGCTGAAGCCCCAGCGGGATGGAATATTTCCAATCCTCTACAAAGTCACCAAAGGAGTCGTACGTCATCAACTTGTCCAATTCGGTCTTGATATTATCCGACGACATGGCCGTCAAAACTGCCGTGGCAATAAGCCCCAAAACAGCGCCAAGAATAAACGTCACGCGCCTCAGCTGGTAGAGTTTACGCTTCAATTGCTGCAGATCCTTCTTTTTACCATGGGAAGGGTAATCCAGTGGCTTTTCACCTTGGTTCTCTGGGTCATGATTCTGTGGGTCACGGTTCCCCGCTATAGAGAGGTCCTGTTTTTTGGGGTCTTCCTTTTCGGAACTCTTTGTTGGGTTCTTTTTTGGGGCCTTTGATGGGCTCTTTGTGTTTGTATCAGCATCAACAATGTCTGATGCGGCGGCAACTGTGGTGTGTTTTTGCTTCAGATTTCGGTTTCTGATTTGCGACAACGGCAGCGTAGCAAGCTCTGTTTCAGATTCCAGCAGGTGTCTCAGGTCTGAAACCACCTTCTTACCGGACTTTTTCTTGCCTTTTCTCGCCATTAGCTCTTGTTGGCACTCTGGTTAATACTTTGAAAAGAGCAATACTCAATATGGCCTGTCGCCTTAGAAGACCCAACACCGTTGAGCTGATAGCGAGCCGGCGTGTATGCAGGATGAAAAGGATTTCAGATCCAAAAGCATGCATATCTTGGGATCAAAAAAAAAAAATGATAAAAAAAAGAAATGAAAAGGAAAGAAATGAAAAGGAAAGATAATAACAAAAAGGCGATCTTGTGCTTTTCATAAAGATTCTTCTTTCTTCCATCGGGAGCCAAGTTTGGGTGATTGTGCGGGGTATTGCCCTTCGTGGTCCCCTTTTCTAGCGAATGGCTGCAAATTGTCATCACATGTCCGCGGCCCAGACTCAAAGAAGAAGAAGAAGAACAAGAAGAAGAAGAACAAAGCCATTACCAATTTCTCTCTGGGCATTGTTGAAGCGGATCCTGTCGTTGTTGATTTAACTGGGTCATGATCTTTTTTATTCAGTGGCCATGCCGGTTTTTCAGAAACTAGATTAAGGACACATAATATTGCAACCGGGTTTTGTCGTAAACAGATCAATAGCTTCTTCTTAATCAAATGCATTGGATCCATTAACACACCATATGGAGGCTGTCTGAACATCGCAGGACTGATAAGACATACTTTGTTGAAAAGTTTCGTCGCTTTTTACGGAATTTAAGAACGCTTTAGCTCACCCAGGAAGGGTGTCTGCTTTTGAAAGAAAAGTGTTGGAGGCAGCCACATCAAAAGGATGAAAGAAAAGTAGATACATAGATATAAACGGAGAATATACCCAGTGCAAATATTATGTGGATCAACTACTTACATGTCCAGTAAGGTCACATACAGTATAATCATATTGCTAGAAGGAAATAGAGCTATTAAAGATTTATCCTTAGCCCCTAATTGAAAGTAGCCCCTAATTGAAAGAAAAAAGCACTAAACGATTCTTCTTTTTATCTTACTCTAACTTCTCTCACTCGAACTACTGTAAAACCCAATACACTTACTCATAACTTTACAGAGTCTGTTTGCTCGTCCAAGGGTAAACAATACTACCCTTTCTCTCAAAGTTCTTTTCAAAGCCATCTTTTGCTGTTTCTTTTCTTTTTCCTTTTCATCTTCCTGCTTAATCTTCTTCGGAATTCCCTAGATAAAAGAACTTCAATCGATTTCTCAAGTGGATCACCTTTATACTTTATACTCTAACGAACAATGCATAATTTCACATTTCGGGGGCTCTTTATAATAGTTTTCTTCTTCTCATTCTCGCAAAATACGTATCGCTTGCTTGCATTCTTCGAGTACCTAGTTAAACGCAACTTCCTTGGCAAAAGAAACATGATATGTATTCATCATTTTCATCACTTGCCTTGTCTCCGGTACGCCGCAATACCAAAATTGGCAAAGTTCTCATGTTGATCATTAATTAGATCCAAATGACTATATTCGCCGGTTGTTCCTTTTAACTAATCTCAGCCTAGGACTTTAGCTACCCTAATCGAGTCATTTATTGCCCCTGATTGCCCCTCCCAGCGAGATTATCACGGCTAAAGCCACACGCTAAAATCACTCAGAGAGCGTCCATCGTAAAGTCATACTCAATACCAGGTGTCACACTTGCAATAAACTTGAGAAAAATCACGAGGTACTGATCAACACGGATACCTTCGTCCTCTCCAACTATATCACCATGATTTTCAGCACCGTGGGGCCCCTTTCCTTCACTTGCCCGCAAGTTAAGGCGGTCTAACTTCTCAGTCGCGTCTTCAACTCGAGGAATGTCATCTTTTTTTGCACGTGCGTGCTCCATAAACACCTTCATGACCGAAGAGTGCTTACAGGGGTGAATCGACACTGCTACGGTATTGTGAGCCATGGGTAAGGCCTCGATAGTGGCAGTTTTATCCTTATGATCACCAGAAATGTCCTCGTACATTTGAGGAGGCAAAAGTGGGATGCCGTTGCCGTTGAATCCCACTAAATACACCTTGGGAACACGATAAGACGTCGAATAAGCAATGTACAAGTCATATTTGCGGAGTTGGGGGTCACTCAGCTCGATCTGGGCATACTCTTCTACGTCATCCTGCAAGAGGTCGTCTTCCACGTTTTCTTCAAGCAATTCGTCTAGATCATGGACTTCTGAGGCTCCTGCAGAGTGTATGGGGCCGCTTTTGTGGAACAGCGGGATCCACTCGGTGTCGCTTTCGCTGATTTCACCGTTTTCGCCACTTTCACCATAAATGTCGTCCTTTTCGGTCTCTACAGGCACAAAAGAGGCGTATCGCCGGTACGAGGGCACGTGGCGTGTCACGAGAAACTGCTTCTCGGCAGGTAAAAACTTTTTGTGGTGGGTTTTGGGACCAGAACCCCATGTCCAAGTGGGAAACTTCAGCACTAAGTAATCTCCAGCCAAGACAAACTCCTCGGGCGAGATTTCACCGGTTTTGCGGAAGTTCGACTGGTGGTTGATGGGTGTAAGGTACTCCCTGAGAGAAGAAAACTTACTGCGGATATTCATGGCACAAATTCCGGGTGTTTTTATGTGGTTTTTTTTCGGAATTGTAAGTTTTTGGCGTGGCTTTATAGCTACTTTAGTGAAGTCAGAGGCTGGGAGGTAGTGGTGTTGGATGTTGTGGCGATAACGCAAGTGCGAGAAAGTGCAGGCTGCTTATCTCTGGATTTTTCGCGGGGTGGGCTCGACTCAGATAGGAAAGAGGGGGTAGTTATAACGAAAGGGAGATTGTTTGGGGGACTACAAGTGGATACAGAGAATATTAAAAACGCCTGGATGTAATTTTGGAAATTATCTGTTTGAAACGATTGGAAGTTGTATTTGAAAAAGATCGTTGGAAAATTGTTCTGTAACTGGAGCCACAGTGGCTATTATCAGAGAAGATCACGTGAGAGGGAAAGGAGGAAATAGAAGCTGGGACAGCCAATGGGTAAAAGAGAGAGGGGAATAATGAAGACAGTGAGAATGAGGTTCTTCTTGTTTCCATCAAGCACGCATTTCTTTTCTCTTTGTGTTTTTTTTTCTGTCGTTCGAGACACTTAGAAAAATATCTAAACTGTAAGTTTCTAGTGTATGACTGCTTCTGGTGTATAGACTTTTGCAGCCAAAGTGCTCGCACTTCCAGGTCAACGAGTCTTAGCAATAATATTTTACTTTTCTGTTGATTCTTATTGGTCACAGAAAAGACCAATTTTTTTAAGGATTTTGTGGTATGAACCTCAGTTATCCATATTTCATATGAATCTACCAAAACTCAGCAGCTTCTGACCAGCTTCTGGCTCTTTTTTCGATGTTATACCATCTTCACTGAACAAGCACATTCTATTATATGGCCTGATGCTAACCAACTGTTCTACTTCTGCTACCCTAAGTGAAACGTTTTGGAACCGAAACCCCGTATTACTTTGGATAAAATGTGCAACTTTCGCCATTATAGAAGAAATTAATGTCACTTCCAAATGACATAACCTGACACACGCTGCCACATCGGAACCGAATACTAAGAATTGATATTACTGTATCAGTGGCTGACGGACTACACTCTTTAAGTCTCTCAAGGTTGCCTCGTTCAAATTTATGTTTCAAGACTATATTATCTTCTTTTTGTATTGGACTTGTTACGAGAATAGGAGTGCCTAGAGAACCATTAAATATCAGCAAGAGACTACTTCAGAAATAGTTACCAGTGAACACCGAGAAGCTTAAACAACATATCACATTCAAAGATACGTCTGCCACTGTCTATTTTATCAAGCACTCCTCATCAAAACAAGAATTTTTTAAAGTCTGTCAAATACACTGCTAAATATGTAGGTTTTGTGTCTTTTCCAAATTGTACTATCTTTGGTGGGTTTCCTCTCCAATTCATACAGCTTTGGCTTTAAAGAAAAAGTCTTTGGGAACACTTTGCCTAGTACTAACCTCAAAATGTACAATGGCGTGAAAGTTCTAAATCTTCTCACCTTTTTCATCCCAGCTAGCTAACTCAAACCCACCCACTAATTCTGTAGCTGAAGGTCTTCGTATACGTCTCTTGCTAGAAACCCGTCGTATCTGATTATGGCCCTCTCCGGGTATAAACAGCCACTTTTGAAACCTACCAGTAAGTCTTCACAGAGCTGAAATTCCCCCATTTGCCGATACGTCAAGCAAGAGAAAGGCTCGTATAACTTGAAGAACTTTTGCGGCTCCCGAGTTAAGATAAGTTTTCCATCACTGTTGACGTTCAAATATCGCTGTCTTCTCATTTCCTTCACCGCGCCATCACTTTGAAATTGGAACAAAAGCCCTATGTTTTTTTCCGATATCGAAATGTGGCCATCAATTTGTGCCGTCAACAGATCCAGGTACATTTTTAGATTAGGGATGTATAGACGAAGTATGCCTACTTCATAATCACCAAAGTCAGATAGCCCGAAAGAAAAGAGCGGGAGCATTTTGAATATTCTCATTTTCTCGGAGGGTTCCAGTGTACCAATTGAATGCAAATATACCAAGTAATGCCAATCGGTTTTTTCTCTTTCTTATTTTTCTTTATAAAATGTTTGATCCGGAAATCGAAGCATCCTGGTGGTTCTAGGAGGTGCTACTGAAACAGGAACCGGCCAAGAATTTCGGCCACCGATTACTTATCTTGAAAGGGTGTGAAAGAGATACATGGGTAAAGAAATAGCTGGAATTAGAAGCAGCTACTTATTTGTAGTAATCTCAGTATTCTCAGGTCAATGGTCTTGAAATTAGAGGGTAATTACAATAAGCTAAAGCACCAAAGTCAAGAAATTGGGTAAAATAAGTATCATTGTGAGGTTACTTCATGAATTTTTATATAATTGTCACTTTGTTCAATCACTTTGGTGGAAACAATTTGGTATCTTTTCCTAAAAGAACATATATGGATGGCAATGGCAAACTGAGTAGCAGAAGAAAAGGGTGTTGTCAATGTTTTTATTTGATTGATATCTGAATTGAGAGGAGAGAAACCTCCACCAACAGCTTGCGGTGTTTTTTCCTTTGCCTTCTTCTTTTTCTTTTTCTTTTCTTGTCGTTTCATTTAATTTGTTTTTCTTGAACCTGAAATAGCCTCTGGTTTTCTTTCGCTAAAGTTTTCATGTAAAAATGTTTAGTTTTTCATTTTCAAAATATTGTTCTATTAAAAAGGAAATTTAGAGAAGTCCTTTGTCAACTTCCTCTTTCACACCCACTTTGTAAAACAAAACATGAACAAAGTCCGTTAAAAAATGAGTTCTACAAATAAGAAAACAGTTCTTAACCAGAAGTTCTAAAAACTATCACGAGAACCCTAAAGATGGGATATTTGTTTTCTTTACGGAGGTTGAACGCTGTTTTGGTGAAATTAGCGAAACATAGAACATGAGGTCAGAATTCATTCGAGACGTACAGCGACGCGAAGTGCACAGCGAAAAGGAAGGAAAAAGAACTACACTCTCCTATGGCTACAGGCATTACATCGATAGGAATAATCACTTTATTATGCCTTGAAAATGGAAATTTAGGCATTTACAAATATGAGCCAGAATATGCTGACTATAGGTATATTCCGAAATCTTGGTGCAGAATGAAAATGGCTAAAGGCATTAATAGCACGAAGTTTGGCCGAAATTGAGTCTACAATAGAGCTGGTATTCATTTGTGGTTTCCCGTCCACCGGGTATTTTGAAACAACCTTTCCTTGTCTCGGAAACCTCTCATGACTGATGAGATTGACCAAAGAAATTTCTGCATGCGAATTGTTCAGCTGATAGAGCGGCTATTGAATGGGGAATCAACAGATGATCGACCACTCTCTAACATCGAAATTGAATTATTGCCACCAAACACGACTACAGCCTTACAGCCTTTGGATCAAGGCATTATATGGTCAGTGAAATCCCGTTATCAAGTGTCATTTGTGACGCGCATGCTCGACGAATTCGATAACACCGTGATATCGTGGAAGGGGTTAGTGAGAAGCAGTCAGTGATGTGGTGCAATAAAGCATGGAGTAATATTTTTGCTACAATATTCCAAAATGTTGGCCCAAGACGAGATTGCTCACTCCACCAAGTGAACAAACCCAAGCAACAGAATCTATAGTTGCCGAAACTAGAGACTTAAACTCAGTGGAGAATCTTGCAACTTTGGTTGGTAGACTCCACGAGGATCATCACTTTTATACTTCAACAGCTGTCAATAACTTCTTTGATGAGTATGATGACGATGAAGAACCACATGAGGCGTTGACTGAGGAGGCTATCATTTAGAGATCATTGATGAGCGTGTTCACCCTTCTAAAACATACGAGGATCCAGGGGGTTCCGAGGGACAGGAATTATGAAGCACTCTGGTGCTTAAATGTATTATTTTCTATGTGGAACAAGAGGCACTCGACCGAGCCAAATGAGCGGAGCGACTTCTACGTTTAAACCTGCAAATATTAAACAAAGTTTATACACAGTATTATTGAATGATGGACGGTAGAAGTATTCCATACTTCCGGCGCACACGTTTTATGCCTGTAGCCATCGGGGAGTGTATAAAGATTGATGACCATTCTTCCCAAAAAAACTACTGGGATACGCTCCCACTTCCGAAGCCGTGGCTGGAATCAATTCCTCATAAAACGACAATGGGCGATGAGGAAGACCACAAAAAAAAAAGCTAAGTAACGATCAAACAATCGTCCTCATTTTACATCATCCGAAATATAACCCATCAATATTCGAAGGTCTATAGAGAATCATCGACCAGATATTCAAGTCTTTGCTTAAGGACAGAACTCATCTAGAAGCTAGACTTAAGTCCTTCATAGATCGCCAAGCTGCTTCTTCCTGTTGATAAGTTTCTCTGGACCTTCTTATTCTCTTCACCGCTTCATTATTTTAATAATTCATGTTCCTCGGTTTCTTCCTTTCTTGCTTTCCCCGGTTTCGTTTCCCTTTCTCTGCATCCGCTCAATTAGCGAACGACAATTTCCCCTTGCGTGTTTCGCATCAACACTGGCCATGTACCATGAGCAGGCTTTTGCTCATAACTTGCGTGGCGAATTTTCATGGATGTTTTTTTAGCTTGGTTACGATCCAGGGCCACTGCCCACGCCTCGCGTAGGTGATGCAGAGCGCAAAAGCGCGAATCAAGGGCCATGCTCGTCACGCCCTGCATACGAAGATCGTTGGAAAGGTAATCCAAAAGAGAGTTTGAGTAAGTTGGGGAGGGAAGGAGTTTTGTGGCCGGCAATGATCCATCTAGTGGGCCCAGAAATGGCGTCGGATCGGCCATCATGAGGGTCATGGGATTTCAGGGCCATGGACCACTGGGGGTCGTGACTTTCGCGTTCTCCTGTGCAGTTACGCTTGAGCATACGAGGTAATACTGACCTATCTGCCTGAACCGAAACACCAGGGGCAGTACCTCGCAACAAACCCCTCTCGAAGCCCTTTCTAAGCCCTTTCAAACCGCGCCCAAGGTCTATCCGAACCGTGTCCAAACTCTATTGGTGAATCCATTTGTGTCCAGAAACAAAAACTTTTTCATAGCATGGACAAAATCTTTCTTCTTGGCTTAAACTACTTGGCTAATCACTGTTGTTGACTCGTGCACGCGAGAAATTTTGCGCTTGGTTTCTCGCGTCTATTGTCGAAAAATTAGGTATACGCAGTGGGGCCAAATGTGCCATTGCCAGCGATGCGAGCAATGTACAACCATAAGAGGCAACCAGATCGTAATATCAACACAAGCGTGAGATAAGTAGATGCAAAGGGGAATCTGGTGGACCATCAAAGTTTCCATCAAAGTTTCCATCAAAGTTTCCATCAAAGTTTCCCTTGGTAAAAAGTAAAGAGCTACTTCAATTGCTGGCTACGTGCTTTGATCGTATGAAAAATGTCTATTTACATATTTGCTTTTTTTTTTTTTTTTGCTTTTGCTTTTGCTTTTTGCTTTTGTTGCAGCCTGGTGGTGGTGCTCCTGGAAGCGCTTTTTTCACGACATGTCTCAATGGACCGCGCGTATTTTCCTTATGGGTCACGAGCAACAGCAACGAAAAGTAGCAGCCACCAACGCCAAACCAGTGCGGCTCATCAAATCCCAGCCAGCCACGGACGTGATGCGAAAAGCCATGTGGCCGAAAATAGATCATGAGCCAAATCAGATCCAATGTCACCGCGGTCACCGAGATTGCCCACGCCACCAAGATCATCGCCTAGACCATGACCGTGGCCGTGATCATTACCGTGGCCGTAACCATTACCGTGACTCCGCTTCCCCAGCTTCCCCAGATTTTCACGCTTCCCCGACTTCACACCTCCCCCGACCCTATCCTTTTCTCTTCGGCCTCGTTGTGGAAAAAATTAAATCCACTCAGGCGCATCACTTTCTGCTGCTCTCCATGCCAGACTACCTTCCGCATTTGGTGCTTGGTAAACAGGCCATACTTGTATGTAAATCGTTTGAACGCGACCCCAGTGCAGGGCGCGATCGCGTATGGTTCACGTCCCACCACAAAGTTTCACTTTCCTTCCGGGTGTGCGGCGCCGCCACGCGCAGGCGCGACGTAAACAAGACACGCTCAGTGCGCATGCGCCAGATCTCACTTTCTGTTTTGATTTCGCTTTCTTCTGGCAGGCTCACGAACGCTCACCACCAGAGTCACCACCAGGGTCCAGGGCCACGACTGGGGCCACGCGCTGCCTCATAAACTCACCTTTCCCTGCCAGCCTCTCTTTCGAACCCGAAGGATCTTTCAAGCGGAACACGTTTTTCCTTTTCCCGTGTTAATTTTTGTTTTCCCATACTCATCCACATTGTTTTTTCCTTGAAGGACCGGAAATATCTTATCTCCAACTTGTCTCGTCGCGTGCCTTTAACAGACAATCATCACCCCAGGGAACTTTTGATCGGCACGTTCCGCTTCAACTGCGTTTTATTTTCATTTTCATTATTTCACTTTTTTTTTGGCCCATTGTCTGTTCTTAGTCTGAGAACGAGCTGTACCTGAATTTACGTCTTTTTGTGCTTTGTGCCTAACGCCTAGTTTTCATCAAGAAAGGAAGAGGTCATTTGGTTATCTCTTTACCCGCCGAAGACGTGAATATCCCATTGCCCCTTGAAACAATTTCGACCCCGTGCACAAAAGGAACTTGCAACCTACAATAAATCTGGGATAGATTTCCTCGTTGTTGTTTTTTCTTTTTTTTATTTTTTTATTTTTACCTGTTTTTACAGCCTGTTCCCTCGCGCATACCTAGCACAATCTGCTACCTTTCCAAAGACCATAGCGCGTTAACGTTCGTTTGATTTCCATTTTTATCAGCCATTGCATTACCATTTTCCCTTGTTTTTGAGCCCTCAACAAAAGCTTTACCGAAAAATACCCAAAATTACAAAATTCCACAAACTAGAAGATGCCTGTTTCCTCCACACCATCAAAACGTGTTGCGTTGGCGCCTGTTAACATAAACACCGTCGCGTCGCCTCTTTCAGGATTCAAAAACCGCCGCCAGCATAACTCGGGTGCAGCCCTGGACTCGTTGCCATTAACGCCCACACTCACTCCCAAATTTGGATTGGCCAAACTGTTCAGCTCCTTGGTTCTGACCAGTTCTAATGGGGCGCTAATGCCAGCCACCAAGGCCCACAAAATGGAGAGTTTTTCCGAGTACAAAATCACCAACAGCAGAAACGTCAAGGCGGATTTGGCCGCCACCAAGTTGAAGCTCCGCTTGCAATTGGCTTTGTACAAGCTCAGGCAGAAAAAGAAGGCTGCCGTGGCAACGTCGCCCAATATACGCGTGTCCAAGGCGCGTCCCAATCTGCCACAACTGCTGCTGCCCTTGCTGCTGCGCTATCTTCGGCAGAAAAGCTTCACCAGCTCTGCAAACGTGAACCTACAAAAGCCCAAGCTGACGATGAAGGCGCCACGGCTCAATATGGTTGCGTCATCCAAAAAGCTCTCTGAAGACACTTGTGGAGTCTCCAAGGGCACCAATTCCAACCAAATGAAGCTTTACCATATAAAGGCGCTGTCGTCTTTTTACAACACATACTCTCACCGGCTTCCTCTCACTAGTGCAAGCTCACAACGACTTCCACCGGTGCATAAGATCTTGCGTACGCCGATAAAGGCGGCGAGCAGAGCTTTGCTGCAAATAGGCAACGGATCTGTGACCGCTAACAACAACTCCAACTCAAACAGCGATGAAACCATTGACGAGAGCGTCGACGATCATGCGGGTGACTACCTGAGGAGGAAGTTAGACAACATTTTAAGCTCGTCTCCTTTGCGTCAAAGTAGCTTTGGTACACCTAATAGTTTCTCTGTGGCCAAATCTTTGTTGCAGCTCGGGCTGGGATACTACTGACACAAGTGCCATTATCCTGCGGGATGCATGAGGATTATTCTCAAAGTTAGTTGAGGATTCCTCGCAATTCGAGTACGCACTCGAGGTGGCCAGGAACTATTTGCATGCCCCTTGTTTATCTTACGTGCTGAATTTTCGACAGAGAGAAAAAATATTTTTCGTCGCTGGCATACTTTGCAAAGCATATGTTTTATTACTTACTTTTACTTTCAGGTGCGGGCGAAGTAGGTCACCATCATACTTTGCTACATAGGCACTGCTGTGCAAATCATCATCAAGTCATAATATCATCATTAGCAACTCACTGGGAATAGCTTGTAGTATTTGATCCAAACGTTCAGGCAGTATTCAGTGCCAAAGGTTGCTTCAGGTGTTTTGAGGATTCCTTGCCAAAGAGGAATATTAAAAGACACCCTTTTTCTTTTAGACCTCCGTAATTTATTAGAACAAAGCACTGATTTCGAGGAAAAACACCAAGTATCGGAATAATGCCTTGACGAAAAATTGCTTGATGATGTGGACATAAAAGGCCTTAACATGTAGAAGTTCTTTATTTTTTTTTTTCCCACTTCAAGCAAAAAAAAAATGTTCGTGGACTTAACTGGTTTATCTGATAATCTATGTAATAACCTTAAAGTACCGATCCATGAACTTCAAGAAGGGACAAGAAGCGAAGTCAGTATAACTTCGGTTTATGTTTTTGGGGGTGATGGAATGGAACTCGATACTTTTTTTCTGAGTAAAATCAATGATATTGAAAGATATACATAACGATTGGTTTCCCCGGTTGGATGAGGTAATCATCATACTGTAATTCGGGTCAGAAAAATATCTTTTAAAGTGAGAAGTGCTGAGATGATGAGAATTTTGGGATCTTGCATTGATTTATTCAAGAGTAAAAGTGAAAAGTGGATGCTGGTTTTCCGAGAGAAGATCATCGGTATGTTTCTGAGGCCCAAATTCCAATGATCTTCCGGAGTTTTAAAATCTGAACATCAAAGTAGAACAAAGAGACCTTGTATGTTTTTTTGTCATCTGACATTAGTGATGTTAGGTCACAATGGGCACCTTATAGTATTGTTGGAAGTCTACAGAATAGACTCAAAAGATGGGGTTTGCTTGATCAAGTTTCTGATTGTACCCGCCAAAGTATTGGTTTTGAAAGGCACTTTATTTCAAAGGCACGGAAAACCAAGAACCAAAGAGCCATGTAATACCAAAAAGCCATATAATACCAAAGCCAGAAATGCTTCGCAACAGCACTCAAATAGTTACAAATACATAAGCAAAATCTACCCAGTCTAGCTGTATCCTAGATTATGCAGAAACCGCTGAAATCACATATATTAACCCTAACTTACCCTCCTTCTTGTTGTGCGATTATCCCTAATGAGATAGAGTCTACTACATCGCACACCCTCTTCATATGGGCGTCAAAATCCAGATACTTTTGTGGCTTTTCGCTGAAATGCACATACCCCGATAACTGGTCGATTTTCGCCCCGCCTGGAAACTTGTTGGCGGTGATCATCCGGTAGAGCAAACCCTCGACATCGAAGTCGCTATCGTGAGATCCAAGAAGAAGTTTGCGGATCTTGCTTAAGCTTATAGTCTGGTAATAGTTCGGAAGCTTGCTAAAGTTGCTGTCCAAGTGATTTTCTACAAGTTGCGGCATGTGCCTGTCTGCCACAATTCGCATAGGGTAGAAGGTGGAAGCCAATATCTGAACAAACAGTCTGAAGTGATCTAGACCCATAAGACGGGCCTTTTTCTCGTAAAACACCGCAACTTCGGGCGTAAGACCTTGTGCTATATCTTTTTCAGCATTTAAGTACCTCAAAACCTTTTTCTGGCGGTAGTCAGAGTCACAAATCAAGTAGTAGACGAGGATTTTTTGCTTGATATGTTCGGAAACACTATCACGCGTAGGAGCAAGTTCCAGATGGCGTTTCAACGCTAAAATGTTGATTTTTTTCGCCACCAAGTCGATGAGACGCAATTCGCCACACTGCGGCGAGAGCAAGAACTGGTAATCCGTGAGCAAATCATTGTACTTGATGCGTGTAAGTAGTGTCAGAGAACCTGTACTTAAGGTGTTGGTTGTCGAGAGATACGAGAGGCCCCGGATAATATTTTCGACTCCGGTGAGATCCACATCACCTGGGGAAAAGTATAAGAGCAACTCCAACTCGGTTAATCGCAATATCGGTGTTTTTGCTGGGGTTGAATCTTGCCTTAGATGAGGTATAAGCTTATCGATGTCCGGATAAGGGCATTCAAGTGAATTGAGAAATTCCTGGAGTTTCTGTATGAGAGTATCGATATCCTCTATTAAGAGAATCTCCCGGAAGTGGTCGGGGCCTGCTGGGGTAGCGATAGACGACATAATTGGGAGGTTTGGGGATGTGGAAAGAAAAGAGATTTGGAAGAGTTGGTGGTGCCGAAGTATGGGGAAGTGCACGTGATGACGGTCACGTGAATAAAAAACAAATTGGAGAACGAAGAGCCAATAGAATAGGAGACCACGACAAAGGTAGCCGCCCCCAAGTATATCAAAGCCCGGAGATTCCAAAGACCTTAGGATTCCAGATCCATGACATTTTCACCCCCCTCCTAATTTCTCCCATCCTTCTCATTTATCTCCCTTCCTCTTCGCTCTTAATCCCGCTCTGCATTATCATGCACACCACGCGAACCGAGAAATCGTGCAGTCGTGTCCTCGTATACTCGTACTGGTGCAGATGGCTTATACGATGGAAAAACAAAACAGTGTAATACCTCCAATTCTTCCCCTTTTTCTCCCCTGCCATAGCTCGTCTTTCTCTCTTTTTTCCAAGCTATGTGGGTCAAGCTCGTCACAGTACTTGTGGCAGTCTATGCCGTGCTCGAGGCCAGTTACCAGACGTGGCTTCCAAGGCATTTTCGGTTCGACAAACAGGTGCTTCATCAGCTTGTTCAGGAATCTTTAAAGGCACATCCCGACGGCAACGCCACTGCTATTATGGCCGATTTGACCCCGAGAATCCTGGCCGCGTATCCCGGCATCATCAACGACTTGAACTTCGAAGACTGGGTGTACAATAACGCGGGAGGAGCCATGGGAACCATGTTTATTTTGCACGCTTCCATCAGCGAGTATTTGATCTTCTTTGGAACCGCCGTGGGCACCGAGGGCCACACGGGTGTGCACTATGCAGACGACTACTTTACGATCTTGACCGGCCACCAGAAAGCGGCGGATCCCGTGCTGCTTACGCCGGAAATATATTATCCGGGCGACCAGCACCACTTGAGGAAGGGTCACGTGAAACAATACTCGATGCCTAGCGGCGCGTTTGCCTTGGAATTGGCCCAGGGCTGGATTCCGGCCATGTTGCCCTTTGGCTTTGTGTCGGTGGCGTGTCTGACGTTAGATTTCCATTCGTTTTACCGAACCGTGTATTTTACAGCCAAGGATATGCTTGCCAACTTGGCCAGGGGCAAGTTCTAGCGTCTTTGAGGAAGAGCATTAGTTAGATTATATAGAATATCCGAATAAGACTTGGGGTGTTGAGTTTGGGTGCTTTTTTGTAGTGGTTAGTGCTAGGGTGTGGGTGATAGTACACTTAAGGGATATACAAGTTTGGGCAGACTTAAGGGATGTATACGTTAGGGCAGACTTGAGAAGAATGTATAGAAAATATCGTCATCGGTTACTTCTACCAACAAAGCGTACCCTCAAGATTACGAGTCTATGGGAAAAGATAGTGGAAGAAGCGTGTTTGGCTGGAACCAAGGAGGACGGCCAAGCGCACCTAACTCGAAACGAAACACGAGAGAATATGATAGCCAGAGTGTGTTTTGAGACCAGACGGGAACCGGAGTGTCTGGCTCCTTACTGATGGGGGCTGTTAATTTTGTTTTGCGGAGTGAAATTTGGCACTTGAGGTTTGTCGAAAAGAAAGAAAGACGCGTCACCGTGGAGGGTATGCGGAGTCATGGTGATGGACAGCATCTCCTGGTGGTTTTCAATGTTACTGTTGGACATATCTGTTGGTTATATAACTTGGTGGTCAACCTTGAAATTCGTCTCGTTTCTTATCTACTTCTGTGAATTTGAGTAATTCTTCAGTTGGAGGAAAGTCAAGATGGTGAATCATGAAGTAGTTGCAAAAGTGCTGCAGAAAGCACAAATGATGTCACAAGTCTCGGATAAATGGATCGGCTCACCTCAAACCGATTTTCGAGTGACCATCCATCACCATTGGAATCCACACCAAGGTTTTTAATACTCAGAGTTTCTTATTTCATGGTCATTTCTTTTTGTCTTATACAATTCATCAGTCATTAGACATCGCATGTGCTTATAATTAGTAACGACAAGCATCAAGTCAGATGAGAGTACACTTGGGGAGAATAGATTAATGAGAGTTGTAGAAAAAAAAAAAAAAAAAAAAGAAATGAAAATTGGTGGAAGGTGGAGTTCAGGCTTATGGCAGGGTGCTTTTCTTTTGTTTATGGCCAGGGTTTTGTATGAACAGGGAGATGGGAGAAGAAAAGGGTACAGTGGAATCCCGTTAAGCAGGAATTATTCATTTTTCGAAGATTTCGAAACTTAACGGTAGCGGGAGTTTTCCGGTATATAACACAGTGTTTTCATGCATACAGGAGCTTAAAAGTCATAAGCTTCATTCAAACCGGTAATAGCGTTCAGATTTAAAGTCAATGCTTGTGGATTGATCCATCTTTCGTTTCACAGTTGACTTATGTAGACACATTCGGACGAAATGTTCAATTCGTTTTCATCCAGCGAACAGAGCGAAAGTATTGAAGGGTCATGCGGATCCAATTGCGCTTCTTCCTTCAATGACTACCAGTTTCTCACTTGGCATTAGCTGCGACGTCGGCCGACCAGCTCGTTGAGCAGCGCTTTCTTGAAAATCCCGAAGCTTAACGGGAAACGGGACTCGCCCTTGACGAGACCTGCGTATCACACTTGAGTTTTTGCGTGCTAACATTGTTTTTTTTTTTTTTTTTTATTATTATAATTTTTTTCGCGCGGCTCAAGCCCTTAACGGGAGTCCTGCTTGAGATGGGGACAGTTAAACGAGGTATCACTGCACCGGATTGATTATAATACGTCAAAAGTTAGCCAAGGATCTCTTTGCTATTTCAAATAAGCGAAAAAGTGACATTTATAAGAACACTGAATATTACCTTTTTTGTCGTGTCGCTCTCACAGTATTATTTCGTGCTCACGAGTGGAGTGATTGGGAACATCTTATCCTGAAAAGCATCTGTGACGGCACGACCAAAAAGGGCAACCTCAACATTTACGCCCACTCGGTTGTGACTTTAATGCTATCGATCCACCTCTCTTCGTTTGGAATCCATTTTTTTTTTTTTTTTTTTTTTTTTTTTTTTTTTTTTTTTGACGACGCACGCGCTAAAACGTCCCGAGAATAAACCAACTGTTCTCACTTTTTTTTTTCCAACCTCGAAAGCACACGCGCATCCAAGTCTACAATTACTCACGGGTAGGCTATCGCTTACAATCTATCCGCGATAATGGTCAGGTTTGAATCGACAGACGTTTTGCGCGGATATGCTTTTGGATCGACAATTAACATATTTCTTGCAGAATCAAGCCGGCCCCCGCCATTATTGCCTTTATTGGCACTTTGATCGTGCACACAATCGATTGAACTTCCACTTTGGGACCACTAACAGTAATAACTAGTCGAACTTTGCATCGCCTCGCTTTTCGTCATATACCATGAATGTTGGCTTCGGGACAAGAATTGGTATAAGAAATGGACATAGAAGTCTTGACATTACTGGCCTCGATTTAGAGATGCTTGTCGCGCGCACATGAAATATATCGTTAGTACTCAGGCATTACCAACCAATTCTGGCCTCTAATTTGCCGGCCGGTGCTGTTTGTTTCAGTGTACTGGACAATGTTTTGTATACTGATCAGCGGGGTTGTTGCCTCAGGCATAAATTGGACTGATGATCAAAGGAGGTCAATTGATACAGGCAAAGATAGCGACAAGACAAGACAAGACGAGACAAGACAAGACAAGACAAGACAAGACAAGACAAGACAAGACAAGACAAGACAAGACAAGACAAGACAAGACAAGACAAGACAAGACAAGACAAGACAAGACAAGACAAGACAAGACAAGACAAGACAAGACAAGACAGAGACAAGATAGAGACAAGACAGGAGATGCACTTCTACGGGTCAGTTACGAGCCGTGGTCGAGGTAACTGTCGCAACCACTATCGTCAACAACATGGAAGAATGTACCACCTCCGGCCGGTTTTGAAACCCGATAAAGAAGAGCAAATCTTGAGCCAAAGGCCCAAAGACCCAAAGGCCGACAGCCAAAGAAGAAAAGACGAGATTTTTCGCCCAACTCTCGTGATAATCCTTCTAAGAAGCTTTCTTCATTGCGGCGATGGCCAGAGCTCTCGCACAAGACCCCACACTTTGCAGAGTTTATCCCCAAAAAGTCGGCCCGCGTCTGCCTTGGTGGTTTACGCTCGGCAGCGTAACGTGCTACTACGGCGGGGCGCGCCTGCAAGATACCGTCTCTAAACGCAGGGCGGTTGCATATGGCCGCACAAGCGGCATGGCCCAAACCAGCAACGTCTATATTCTGCATGAGGTCTACAGGCTAAAGTAACGACTCGAATCTGGGAGGAAATGCAAAAATGGACAAATGCCCTGGGTACTGCTGCTGGCATTTTTCTTGATAAAAGAGAGTCGTCTGCCCGGGTGGTTTCTAGGCAAATTTCTGGAATTTACTTGTTGTTGTTTCATTTGCAGCCTCCCCACCGCCTTCTGATACCGGTTTTTTTTATCTCTTCCAGATCCCTGAAAATCCTTGGAGTAGCCCACAGTGAATCACAGCTATAGCGACAGTTACAGTTACAGCTACCATTACAGTTACAGCTACCATTACAGCTACTGCTCACAGTCCAAAAAGGAAATAATGCCCACTCTTTTCGTTGGGACTTATCTTGACCAAACACTGGCCCTTAAGCAGATCAAATATCCCAGTGGCTTGTACAACGCCGAGGTTGAACATCATGCAAATGTTTTCGATGAATACGCCAACGAGATTACCGAGTCAATGCACAACTCGCTTGACCAAAAAAAGATCCTATCTCTGCTTTTCATCAACCAACCGTATCTCTCGGAAAACGCCCGGGCAAGTATCGTGGAGTTTGCCTTGAAGATCCTGCTTCAGTTGAAGTGTCTTCCCTATGTGTTTTGCCATGCAGTCAGGCTATTTGACCGGTACTCTCTGACTTCAGTTATTGTTCCAGAACAGGCCCAGCTCATTATGGCCAGTTGTGTTTGGATAGCGTCGAAGGCACAAGGCGGAAACTGCCATTACACCATTTCTAGTACTAGTTGCATGGGGACCAAGTTTGCTAAACAACGAGGCATTTTTTATGGCTCAGGATCCCGTTTGGTGGGCCCCACGCAAAGGTACAGACAGCCAAGAGTGAAGGAATTGATTGAACTTTGTAACGAAAGGTACAACTACTCGGCCCACATGTTCAACCGCACGGAAATCCAGATTATGGTTGCCTTGGACTGGAGGATCTGCGAGCCAGGAATCGAGGATTATATTTTGTCTCTGGACGAGCTCAATATGGCCAAGAGTGTTTCTACTCCTCCTTTGAGAGCGGTAGACCATGAATTTCGTCGCATGAAGCAGTTTATCGCGTACGCACTCAGTTTTCTGAAACGGCTATCTTCATACACTGTTACCGAAAAGGCCAAGGTATTGATTGACGTGGTTAACGAAACATTCCGCATTCCTCGCAGTGACGCGCGATTCCAAACCCAGAGCCCTTGTATGGATTACAATGATTGCCTCCCCGAACGGTCTTCATACACTTTTCTACGAAAACTCGTGGAAATGGCCGTGGTGCAATCGCCAGCTTTTCTTCTCGATCAATTTAGCGACCGTGGCCCATACCAATTACACATGTTTCTTACTTGTGCAGTGTACTCTCTTCCTTTGGACCGAAGAAACTACCCGACATTATTGCCTCCGCTCTATTCATCTCTGCCCACGAGTATCACATCGATGTCAACTCGAATGAGCAAAAGTCCCCAGACTCCAAAAAGCCTTATTCGCGGAAACACCCCCGAAAAGGTCAATTCAAGCAGGCGATGTGTGGAAATCGCGGCTATTCACCACCAATCCGAAGCCTTGAGTCAACGGTCCTGTCGACAAACTCTTGTTGGTTTACTCACACCAACTTTAAACGCGCCGCATATGAATAGCCACCAGTATCCAACGTTTCTCCACTCAACAAAGCAACTAAACATTCCGCTGAGAAACGACAGCCAACAAAATGTTCGTCAGAAAACTCTTATTAGAGAAAAGGAAGTGCAAGAAAGAGAAAAACTACAGGCACGAATGTTGACACCTTTGAGCAACGAGCGCTTGCCAACATTCAAAAAAGGCGGTGTCACAGAGGCGGCGTTTTGGGCACTCCAAAGGCTCTGATTGGAGGGTAAGAGGTTCTGATTGGAGGGTAAGAGGGTCTGATTGGAAGGGTTTTTTGGGGACGTTGTGGGTTGTTTTCTCTATCTTTTTCCTGACATGATTTCAGAGAGTTTGAATAAGAGGATGTTAATGGCAAAGAAGAAGAGAAAACAGAGGAAAAGAAGTTTGTGCTTTTCTTTTTCTTCTTTCTTCAGTGAAATCTGGATAAACCGGACTAATTAGTGCACGCCAAAGGTCCGGCTTAGCGGGAAAAAAGGGGTTCTGCACATGAGGTATATTTTCTGTATATTACACGTAAGTCCTTCATCTTGTCCTGTCCCAAAGATTCATTTGCAAACTTGAAGATTAAACAAAATCTAACAAAATCTTTCACTTGATTTGATTTATAAGCAATCTCTCTACATTCCATGGCCATCTTTGTTCGTTCGTTCGCTCGTTAAATAATTCGACTTTGACACAAGTATGTCTCATTTGTAGTCTATTTATATCATTATACCATAAGGCTCGTCTTCCTAATCAGCACCCTCATCCGACAAAATACAAATTATCTACTCCAAATCGGTAATTTCGTTGATTGGAGAGTCTGTCATCGTAATCAACTGATCTAACACCAGAGGTGTAGTGCTTAATTCCAACAACTCTTTTGAAAGCAGCAGATAAACCAGATTGAAAGATGCTTATAATATCGCCCTACGTTCTTTCAGAACTCAAACTAATAGTTCTTTTGCAGCTTTGCACGGAAAATAGCTGGGACTGGTTCGTTGACTTCAAAGCTAAATCTAGGCTTCTGTGAAAGACCTTTCTTAATTCATTTGTGGTAACAGCAAACCGAAGCAGTGCCATAGGGTAATCTAAAAACGTAGTTCACCTTTCATGATGCGAATTTGATGCAGAGACAAAATGTGAGCTTGTGAAAAGCAAGGGAAGATGCATTTAGAAGATTCTTAATCGAATTGCAACACTGAAAATGATATACATTAGGGGTTTTGTCCAAAAAAGGCGAAACCTTTATCAACCTAAATTACCGAAAATTGCCGCCTTATGGAATAACCAGACTTCCGGCTTATAGAGGCTCTTTATGGTTAGGGATCTTTACTATGGCTTTCTTTTCATTTTTGTAATTCTTGTGGCTCACGACGTCAACCCGACTCTGGCTAACAAGGTATCTGGTTTGCCAGGCTTTACTCTAAATCATTTGTTAATGAAATCGTTCTTTGAGTGTACCATTACAACGACATAGACCAGGCCTTTTATTGCGAGAGATATACTCTTTGGTCAAAAGCGAGCTTGATACTTAATCAGTGTAAGTTTCAAACCTGAAAAATTGTGAATGGTGTAATCCTTTGGCCTTCCGAAAGAGGCATTCTTGAATTACGCATTCCCTTCTTTTAAAGTCTCTTCCGAGCGTAGACTTCCTGAATTGGGTGAAAGCCTCGGGATAAAAAGAGAAAGTATTTCCAAAAAAAGGGATTGACTCAAATCTGCAGCGAATGACTATTTATTGGAGTAACCAGTTTAGGTGGTGGTGGCGTTAGACCTGGCATTCCTTACTATGTTCTTTGAGTGAGTAAAAGATCACATCCAGCAAGAAAAATCCTGAAAAGCACTCGGATGTACAACAAAAGTCATTCAAAGGTGGAGGTTGGGCGGAATCAATTTATCACCATAAAGGCACCAGGCACCACAAAGGCACCATAAAGGCACCATAAAGGCACCATAAAGGACTTCTGCACAGACCCAGGCCCAAAGAGAACGATGAGCGGCAGTGACGCTAGCGACGCGTATTTTCACTTGAAGATCGCTAAGGTCCTAATGACATAAATTTTCTCGTGATGTGATTATTGCCTTCCACGATAGTCAAATATCGGATCGCTAACAAAACAGTGAATCACTAACGCAAGTATTTCGGGGGTGCGTTGTGAGTGTATATTATACAACGATCCATTGCGGAGGACAATGACAAATTAGCCTTCATCCGTATCTCCCATGTAAAATTCAAAGGAGATCTTTTTTTTTATTTTTATTTATTTTTTTTTTTTTTATTTTTTTTATTTTTCTTTTTTCTTTTTTTTTTTTCTTTTTATTTTTTTTTTTTGAATGATACATCTGATAAAAGAGGAGGCGTTCGTAGTCTGAGCTTGCCCAGTCTAGATCCTATAGAAATCCTTCGTCGAATTTTCTTTTTCTCTTGACACCGGAAGCAGTGTTGCGAACTATTTTTAAATCGTGTTTTTGTTACTATTTACTATATCCTTATAACAGGTACCATATTTATGATTAAAATGACTACTACTATAGTTATTGCATAATATAGAGCGATAGCTTCAAACATTAATATGCTCTTTGAACCTCGACCAATTGATCAGTTTGAGTGGGTAATGGACGAAAACTTCATCCCCAATCAAGGCTACTTCGACCCCGTCTTTTGTTGGACACGCCTAGCTTAATAGTCACTGAAAAAGCTTCATCCTAGTTAGCTGCTTGACAAGCATCGCGGAACTGCTGTGGTGAAGATAATTAAGAAAATTTTCACTCAATCAAAACAACAGGCTAATCAGATCATTTTATAACTACAGCAGTGCAAACACAGCAGCCTCTTTTTCAGCTTCCTTATTGGCGTCTACATCACAAAGAAGCACACTCATATGTTTCACAAAATCATTGATCCTGAGTACTGATAAAGCAGGGCAACCTCTATTCTGCGCTATGAGTTGTATTTCACTAGCACATTTTCAAGGATTCAACGCCAGAGGTGCCTCTTGTTCCAGAAGTTCTCTTGTTTTTTAGATTCAAAATGTGCCAAGCGCATCTTGCATCTCCACTGAGCTGATATTGGGTCAATCTTCTTCAATTTTGCACACGCACAGGCCGAATAACAATCTTTGGCGCTTCGGGCCCTTCATTTCCGGTTGATTCTCGTAGCTTGCAAGCTCTTAATTTGCCTTGTGATACTGAAAGATCATGTATCTCACGAAGTCTTCTCGCCATATTGGGCTTATCAATCTTACTATTTTTTGAAATTTAATTTTACTATACTTAGACAGTAGTTAATATTAATAATCGTCCATATAGAGATCGCAATATAGCGATATCGAAATTGCTATGTAGCTCTTTTACGATTAACATAATCGCGCATCGTAATTTATTAACAATACTGACTGGACGTTTGACGCCCTCTTTGCTTACTCAACTTAGTTGGCTGAGAATGTACTTCCTTATCGTGATGGTATTTTTTTCTTTGAGGGTGATCTCAAACCTATTGAGATGCCGTGTTTGAATACTCGGTACAATGCAACACAATCTTCTGCAGAACTAGGAGATTGTGGCCAGAAAATCAAGGTCCTGAGATTCTGTTTTAAATAGTTTTCTGGGTTCACAAGGGAAGCTACATCAACTAGGGCCGGCTGATGAGGTGGGGTTTTTTGAGTAAGTCTCACACCACTAGGCGATATTGTGATATTGCTCATTTCTGATTGTTTTATTAAGTCACAGCTAACTCGGAGTGCATCGGCAAGCACAGTGGTATCTTTTGGCACGTGACTTGTTTTCAGCATCCTCGAATTGTTGCAAGATTAGTATTTTTGGTCACCTCTCACGCATAGAAATTGGCCCGCGAAATCGGTATAGTACGTTGAGTTAACTGATCTCGATGATAGCGATTATTCCTCGATATATCATCACCAATCCATTCGTGATCAGTTTTGAAACCCTCATTATTCTTATTATTGTGTTACCTGTTTTTATAATATAATATAATATAATATAATATAATAATCTAATATAACTAATAATATAATGCCGAAGTCGCTAAATTCGCTAACATCTAACGTCACTGCCCGCTTCTGAATCAAGGCGAGTGGTTATGGTTTGGAGCCTTTTTCGGGGATTTTTTTTTTTTCTTTTGCCGGTTGCCTCTGGTCTTGGCATTCGTGTCACATGACAACAGGGACTCCTTCTGATTTCCTTGCGTGTCACCGCCCTTTTGATAAATAGGAACAACTCTAGAGCTAATGTTTTTATTCTGAAATCATTTCCCAACGATCACTTGAAACCACAGAATACACTCAACACTCTCTCTTCAACTAAATCTCTTTTTTTAGACACGCGAAACCCTCCAGTGCCTTGTCCTTTCGCGATTTCCTGCACACACCAACAGAAGCAAAGCTCATGCCCTCCTGTTTTTTTTCCCTAACCGTCCCTGCAATTCTCTTAGCTAAAGGGTACTTCTCTTCTTGACTTTCGAAGGTTTCGATTACATTTATATTTTAGGTTGGATCTTTAAACGTACCTAAACCTTGCTTTCACAGAGGATTTATATCCCTCCGCTCGCTGCTGTTGTTGCTGTTGCTGGTCGTTTTTGTTTGTGTTGGCGGCTAAAAACCCCCATTTTTGAGGCTCGCACACCCCCTTTTCACAGTCTTTGATTTCCCCCAACACACATTTTGGCCCATGATCTCAATTATCCCGCTTTTTGGGCTGTTGTTTGCCCTTCTACAGCTAGTACTTGCTGCCCCTAACATGGAAGAATTGGAGGGCACGTGGTCGTCTAAATCCAATACGGTTTTCACTGGCCCGGGTTTCTACGACCCTACTGACGAACTTCTAGTAGAGCCGGCGCTTCCAGGAATCTCGTATTCCTTTACCGCCGACGGTCATTACGAAGAGGCGCTTTATCGGATCACGTCGAACTCCAGAAACCACTCGTGTCCCATTGCATCCATCACCTTCCAGCACGGTACTTATAAGCTCTTATCGAATGGAAGTTTGGTGCTTAGTCCGATCGCTGTTGACGGCAGACAACTTTTGAGCGACCCATGCGGTGCCAGTTCTACAAACGCCATTTACAGCCGGTATGTGCAGCCCACGTGGTTCCAAAAATTCCAGGTATCCGTGTCTTCTTATCACGGCCGTTATATGCTTCAGCTCTACCAGTTTGACGGCTCGGCTATGCAGCCTTTGTACTTGGCATACAAGCCCCCATTGATGTTGCCCACAAATGCGTTGAATCCTACTAACAAGGCGTCGAAAACCTCGTCGCTGTTGCGTAAGAGAATTAAGCGTTCTTTGGAGAACCAGTACAGGACCAACGCCGTGCGCGAAGTGTCCAGTGCTAAGCTTGATACCTTCTGGTGGCTTGCAGTGGGCATTTTGGGTGTTTCTTCTGCGGCCTACGTGCTCCGTGCTTAAACCAGGCTGTGAATGAGAAACTTTGTTTGATCCTTGCTAGTTTCTTTTTTTTTTTTGGTTTTGCGACTAGTATCGCTTCAGCTATTCGGGCTGCTAAGGCTGTTTAGAACCCATTAACGGGGACGGATTAGTGGACAACGGGGACGAGGTTAGAAGCGTTGCGGAAACGTTGTTGTTTTGGCCCGGGGTTCACGCTTTCTGGAGCCTCACACTACTAGCGAGTATGGGAAATTGTACTTCGGGATTGTGGCATCGTATGGAAAGAGATCGGTTGAAAAGGAAGTTTCTTTCATGATAGGTGGTTGTTTTCCCTTTTTATTGCGGGTTAGCGAGTGTTGCCATCGTTTTGACACTTTAAGCTGCAGATTTTGAATCTATTACCTGCGCTATCTGACCCGCTCTCATGAGCCAAGAGACTTGAAGAAGGGCTTCTTAAAGAGACTGGCCAAGTGTACTCAGCGCACTACTATTGTATAGATGCACCTCGGTGGAGTCCACCGATGCAACCTACTTCCGAAACAGTTATCTGACTCTTAGAAGACATGATTTTATATGCACTTGCAGACCGCCTGCTCTTGTAATCTTGTAACTCACTCTATTGTTAGTGGGGTCTAGAAACGTTCACTTTCACACCAAATCACCAAATCACCAAATCACCTTAGAGACATTCGCAGACTTCTCTACTTATATCCTCACTAACTAAAATTCATTTTAAGCACCTTTGTCAATCGAAGAAGTGGCTTTAAGTACTTCTATCTTCGACTTCTTGTAGATGGGAAGAATTAAGAGAAAAAGAAGAACGAGGCCATTGAAAAGATCATCCTGTCTGAAAAGATCATCCTGTCTGAAAAGACCATCCTGTTTGAAAAGACCATCCTGTTTGAAATGATCATCCTGTTTGACATGTTCTACCAGGCACCGGTCCTTCACTTCCGAATCAACAAAAAAAATATCAAAAAGAAGAGCTAAAGGGTCTGATACATTCGCAAAACATTTCAAGTCGGTGGTAAGGAATGTACTTTTGTTGCTCCTTAATGATAGGAGAATATGTCTAAGTGAAGACTCAGTAGAATGACTATTATTTTCTCATTCAATCTTATTTTTAAAGCTAATAGTATTTTAGTCTCTAATGCCAGTTTCGCCAATAAAGACTTAGGAGGTGATATTCACCCGGTTTTACAGACGCCATTGCTGGCTGGTCACGCGTACGAGACGGCAAACACGTTGGCTTCGACCGGATTGCTGGGTATAGGATATCTAAAGTTGTGGTTCGCCATGCAGCCAGCAATAGTGTTTCCACAACTGAATCAAAGGGAGGGGATGGGGCATTAGTTCAAAAGAGCGGCAGAGATAAATCCCAATAAAGTGTACTTAGAGTCAACGTTTGCAGGAAAGTATCCATCATCTATGTTCTATTATCGTTTCCCATCAGGTCTTTTTTTTTTTTTCTTTTTTTTTTTTTCTCGTAAAGTATTGTGCACTGGACTGAAATTACTGTCATGGTTTTGGGTCGTATGGGCAAAGTCCAGAGTCTAGCATAATTAGAAAGCACCAGAACTTCAGAACTTCAGAACTTCAGAACTTCAGAACATTTTCCGCCAAATTTGAGAGCAGTTGTGGGAACCCCATTGCTATTAACCGAAACAAGTTGTAAGCATAATAACTCTGGTGCAGTTTACTTGCAGCACACCTTACACACTATTCTTTTTAACTCAGTGTGAAGTGAAATGAATCCACACTTATACTTAAGGGTGGAGTATGAACTCTTTTCACCTGCGATCTCGATAAGAATACGGAAAGACTGGCTCTAGAATTTGATCACCCACACAGACACCAAAACTGTACCTCCAACTGGAAGTATAACGACTGAATAGCGGTAAGCTAGTGGTGCAAAGCAAATAGGAGCTAAATTTGAACATCGTTTTCTGTACTTTAATTCTTTCCGCCCCGATCAAAACCTTCCCTCATATCGATAATATTATCAGTATATTAATCTTCTTCACTGTTTTGGTAGGAACCACTCAATCACCACCTCCAAGCGTTGACTTTTCAAAAAGTTCCAATAAAATAAACCTTCTAAACTCCAGACTTAAAAATACTTCACACTTTATGAAAGAAGCATCCAAGAAACTTGGAATATACCCGCCAACCAATCCAAAACTATACATAATCACGACCTTAGGTGCTCACTCAATTGCGGCAAAAGATCTTCTTGTTCGCGTCTATCCAAGATAAGACACCATTCACGTTATCCTGCATATAACCGCCTCCGCATTACACTACCCACTGCCTCAGCGCTGCCATTCCTACTCCCTTCTTTCAATTTTGCCGCCGTTTAAATATCCTATATTCCAGACCATCCCCGGAATTCAAGCTCTAATAGACTGTCTTCAAAACATTTTCATATTGGGGTTCTGTGCTTGAGATTTTATTTTCTTCACCCATAGAATTTGGTTTTTCATACGTTTAGCAAATTTCATCACGGGTGTACTTTGGTTGTCACTAGGAAGCCGCTAAAAACACAACAATACAATACAGAGTATGTCGTGGTTTGCCTCTGATCCAACAGTGGAGTTGGATGCCAAAATCGAAGAGGCCACGTCCGAATCTATTCCCAACGGCGAAATGGATATGGCCGTGGCCATGGAAATCACCGATATGATCCGAAGCAAAAAAGTGCCGCCCAAACAAGCAATGCGAGGGCTAAAGAAGCGCTTGACCAAAGTGTACGCCAATCCCAATACGCTTCTGGCGACATTGAAGTTGTGTGACGTTTGCGTGAAAAACGGCGGTCTGCACTTTCTTGTTGAGATCAATTCAAAAGAGTTCATTGACTACTTGGTCGAGTATATCTTCAAAGTGCACTACGACGTCAAGAAATACCAGGTGTACTCGTCGGAACTGAAGCATGCAATCGGTGTACAGATTCTCAAGCTTGTCCGTGAGTGGAGTATGTACTTTCAAGATGCTAATCAGGGGAATTACTTGGCTCGGACTTATAACGGTCTCACCAACCAGGGGTATGAGTTTCCTGCTGTCGACACGCCACTTGCAGCAAACGCCCTGAATTTTATTGATTCGCAGACGCCCCCTGACTGGATCGACGGCAAGGAATGCATGATCTGCTACAATCCATTTTCAGTCATGAATCGGAAACACCACTGCAGAGCATGTGGCGGGGTGTTTTGTCAGACACATTCTTCCAACAGCATCCCTTTGGTGTCGCTAGGGATCATGCAGCCCGTGCGTGTTTGTGACGATTGTTTCCAGATACACAGGCACGCTTCTGAGCGTGGAGAGGGGTCGAAACCCCTGCTGCTGGCTGTTAAATCGTCTTCACGTGACACTGACGAGGACGAGCAGTTGCGGAAGGCCATTGAGTTGAGTCTTCAGGATCTGGGTGTTCCAATGACGTACAAAAATACAGAAACTCTGGCCTCTGTGGGTTCCACTGCTCAAGTCGGCAACTGTAACGCCGTCGATGACGAAGATGATCAGGATATTAAGGCGGCCATTGAGGCAAGCTTGGAGGAGTTCAAACAAGCTCAAAGTGCACGAGAGAAGAGGGAGCTCAATCAGGAACAACCGGTATCCGTACCTGGTCAGTTTGCAGAGCCTGAACTGGATTTCTACCTGAATATGATGCCAGTGAGCGGGAGAAAATACCCCTCGCAACAAGAATATGGTAGAAATACTGATTTTAGCCAGCAACAGCAATATCCACAGCCTCAACGGAATCAAAATCAGCATCAGCATCAGAATCAGCATCAGACAGCTCCACCACGGCTACTGGAAGACTTGTCGCCACAAGAAGAAGAGGATATTAATCTTTTTATACAACTCATGGGTGGAATCAAAATTGACCCTTTCAAGCAGGCCAACATCTTATACGACCAAAATTTGGGCGAGTTGCACAGCAAAGTAGTCCGGTTGAAGCCTAAGTTGAACCGGGCTCTTCGCTCGTCGATTGAGAAATACGAGTGCTTCTTGGAAATGAACAACAAAATCAACTCGATCACCAGACTCTACGATCAATTTTTGGACCACAAACTCAGCCAGACGTACAATAGGCATGCGATTTCGCTGCCGGGAGCCTCATACAACATACCACAGCAAAATACCGAGCAACAGTACGCCCAGCAGCGTCAAAATAATCAACAGCAAGTTTCTGGAAATGGCCCCGTTCAGAATTTGGCAAGTCCACAGACAACAGGATTTCAGTATGAACTCCCGTATCAACCAACGGCGCCACAAGGTCTTCCCTATCAGCAAACTGCACCACAAGGTCTTTCCTATCAACAAACTGCACCACAAATCCAACCATATGATGAGAGTGTCTCACAAATTTCCCTTCATCAAGTATCAGAAACTCAGACAATGTTTGAGCAACATACTGCCAGAAATGATACTGGGCATCATCAACAAAGCAACCAGAGCCGTTCCGAGAATCAAGCTGCCGAATCTCAATCGAAGCCTGAGAATCGAACTCATGTATCCAAAGCTTCTATTCCGTATCCCACAAACCCAGATATGGACAGCCCTAGATTCAGGGGGCACGAGGCGAGCGGGGATACAAACCTTGAAGAAACCCAAGAGTTTTTGGTCAGAAAAAACCCGCAAGAACAACAATACAGCAATCATTCAGCGTCTTCTCACCCTCAAGTACCTTCGAGTCCACCCAGTGATGGAATTAGCGACACGGAAAGTGTTGCCAGCCGGTACCCTGCATTAGAAGAAAGCTTTAGTGAAAACGCTAACGAAGATGGTAAGCATGATGAAGCGGAAATTGGCCCTCGAGAACACGCATCAACGAGGTTTCCGCTGATTAATGAACTCAATCTTCCAGATCTAAACGCGGCCCCGCTTGCTGATTTAAGAAAAACTTCTACCAGTGAATCCAGAAAGCGCAAGGCCGAACCTGAGCCGCTCATAGAGTTGTGAGAAATATGAGAGATCTAGAATTCGCAGCCATGAGTCTCACATGCAGTGATACATTAGAAGATAAAGAGGGTTCACGAAAGCAAGAATTGCACTGATGATTTTTCACAGAAAAGGGATCGAGAAAATGAGAAAAGTAAGGAGCAAGGGTTGGACTTTTTTGAAAACATTGTGCAAGAAAAAATTATGGTTGGGCGGCATATTGCGGTTGTCCTAAAATTGACCATCACTTCCCGTTCACCGGCCGGCTAGCCAAGCACGCGAACCGCAATTTTAAACGTTGCTGCTGTGTCTCTGCCCGTGTACCTATATACAGTCCGCGAGCTTCGAATAAAAAAAGAATGAAAAATAGTCGTGGCACAAATTTGCTGTCTAATTCTTCACTTTTCTTGCTTAGAATTACTTTTCCAATCACGAGAGCTGCCGCTTGAAGTTCATCATCTATTTTACTCACAAGACTAGTGAGTATAAGAGAAAAGAAGTGCCCTTGTTACACGGAAAAGAAGTCCTCCAGCCAAGAAAGAAAGCTACTTGTGATCGAAGCACTCTACAACTAAGTTATGGCTCCCACAGCAAAAGTCTTGAAAAATGCAGAATGTCTCTTCGTCGATGAAGACGTCATTCCAACAACCGGGATTTTGTCGGGAAATTTACCCGAAATTCCTACTTTAGCTGTGAGACAACCGGGTAATCTAGGCTTTGAAAATTCTCAGGGTTTGGTAAAACAAACTTTACTTGAACAAGTTGATCAAATTGATCACGACTTATGTGCCGCAGGAGACGAGGACTCTTTTTTTGTGGCAGATTTGGCACAAGTAATAAGAAATTATCGTCTTTGGGAAACAAAGTTGCCTAATGTCCATGCCCACTACGCTATTAAATGTAACACTGACGAGAAAGTCGTGAAGTTGTTGGGCTCAATGGGTGCCAATTTTGACTGTGCTTCCAAAAACGAGATCGATACTGTGTTGCGTCTTGGATATGATGCTTCCCGGATTGTCTACGCTAATCCTTGCAAGACCAATTCGTTTATTCGTCATGCGAGGGACTCGAATGTGAATTTGACCACGGTTGATAACAAGCAGGAGCTATACAAGTTGAAAAAGTTCCATCCTGAATGTAAAGTCTTGATCAGAATTGCCACCAATGACGAGGCTGCAACGTGCAGATTATCTACCAAGTTTGGTTGCACTTTGGAGTCTGCCGTGGACGAATTGTTGCCCGAGTGTGCCGAATTGGGGATCGATGCTGTTGGTGTTGCGTTTCATGTTGGATCTGGAGCCAAAGATTTCAGCTCGATCTTCGAAGCTATCAAGCAAGCTCGGGTCATCTTTGACAGAGCGGAATTCTTCGGAAAGCCCATGACATTGTTGGATATTGGCGGAGGTTTTGAGAGTGAGACTTTCGAGGAATCATCGAGCATGGTCCGGGTGTCTTTGGATCGGTTCTTTCCCAATGATTACTTGCAACAAAACGGTATTCGTGTGATTGCCGAGCCCGGCCGGTTCATGGTTGCAAATGCCTTTACTTTGGCCACCCATGTGATCGCTCGCAGAGACTTGGACAGAAATAAAGATGGGATGGAAGCAATGATATACATCAACGACGGGGTTTATGGAAATCTTAACTGTATTCTCTTTGACCATCACCATCCAGTTGCCAAAGTCTTGAAGAGCGGCGGAAAGGTAGTTGACGATGCGGCGGCAGAAGCCAAAGAGTATTTTTTCCTGGTGTGGGGACCCACATGTGACGGGTTGGACTGTGTTGCAGCACGTGCCCTGTTGCCAGTAAACGTGCAAGTAGGCGACTGGCTTTACTTCCCTAATTTGGGAGCGTACACTTCAGCTGCAACTACATCTTTTAATGGATTCAGCGGCCTGGCACATGTGAGATACGTTTCTAGTGAATAGGGGACTGATGAACTTCAGCAGTCTTGCTATATAGTGAAATGAAGAAAAGAAAGAAAGAAAGAAAGAAAAGATTTGTGGGTATAGGGATATCGCAGTGAGTTGCACTTGATATTGACCGTTGTCAGGTCAATTCCGATGTAGCCACTCTGATAACATCTGCTTCAAGAGCTTATACCGAAATACTGCTCAAACCAATAGATGTTCAAACTGTAACAAAAGCCTTCACTTGGTCAGCTACCTCAATATACATCTATGGTATAAGATATTCCTCACTATCTTCTATCATAACCCCACCCCGACATTACTCTACACATCAACACGCCTCAACGTCTTTCTGAAGCCACTTCAAATCTCAGAAAATTCAAACCATTTTTTTAACTACCATAACCTCTAACCGTCCGCATACTGCTCGTGATATACTAATGGAATGGCTTCAGTCTTTATTGTTCCACCGTAGCCGCGACCTAATAAAACGAACAAGTAGTGATTGGGCTCTGGTCTATCATTGTGCTCATTTAGTCCACGAAATAAAATCACAATCACGTCTTAAAAAGAGCTACAACTTTTGACGTTTGCCGTGGATCTAACCAAGTTATTTTCACCAACCTTCATTTCTCCGTCAAAAAGCTTCCTTTGCTCTATCTTTCCAAGAGGCAGTGCTAGAATCAAGACCCCATCACGTGACACGGGGTCCTCGCCCGGGCCCAACTTTGAGAATATTGCACGCCATAACTAATTTCCCGCCCCACGAATGCCACACATACTCCTCAGGACAAACAGAGATTCCTACTCATGCCATCTAATTTTCGGCTCCACACAAGGTGAATGACCGAGGAAAAGAAGCGTGCCTAAATCCATGACGACATTTTATCTGAAAGCTTCAAGTTTACGAAAAAAGCTACAAACACACCCATAAACAAGCAAAACACAATTCCTTGGAAATCGGGAACAAATTCCAGATTCCTATCTTTATCGCCCTTTCCCCTTTCCCCCTTTTTTTGCGCGCGTCCAGGCGTTAAATGCTTGCCACTTTCTGGCATCACGCTTTGGCCCCGTTAACTAAAGGCCTGCGCCTTCAACCGCACTTTTTCTCCACAATCTACAGGACGTGGAGTTTTCCAAGCACCAACGCTGAAAAAGCCATAATCTAGTTGTTGCTACCAGGCGAAGAAAGATTGGAGAAACCTAGGGTTCCCGAAAGAAAATCAAGAAGAGAAAGAAAAAAAACTACCGGAAGGTGAAGGTAAGAAAAAGAAACGATAAGTGACATTTGCCGGTTTTAGCACACTAGCCGAAACGACCACCCAGCGCACGCCTCGGCACTTTTCTTAACGGAGGCACCATATCTCGAGAACACCGCTTTTCCAGATTTCGGCACCATTCCGTTTATTTTTTGTGTGTTTCTGAGCGCTTGAAGTTGCCCTTTCCACCCGAAAATGTCTACCAATGCCCAGGAGAATAGGCAGCAAATCAAGAACGCGTTGAACGCTATTTCTCATGCGCAACAGCAACAGCAACAACAGCCACCGGCGTTTAGGGGCGATCTTCGCGTGTACACGACGGACGATGGGCAGCGTGTAGATACCACGGATCGTGTGGTCAAATCAGTCACGTATCCGGCGACATACACGCCCAGCGATAATGACGTGTTTCTCGGCAATGGGTTGCCCAACCACGCGTTTCTCAAGAAGCATTTTTTCAACGAGGGCCGGTTGCAGGAGCACCAGGCGATCAAGATTCTCAAGATGGCTACCAAGGCATTGGCACGAGAACCAAACTTGTTGTCTGTTCCAGCTCCAGTTACGGTTTGTGGGGATGTACATGGACAGTACTACGACTTGATGAAGTTGTTTGAGGTGGGCGGCGACCCTGCTACCACCAAGTACTTATTCTTGGGCGACTACGTGGACCGTGGCCTGTTTTCCATCGAGTGCCTATTGTACTTGTACTCGTTGAAGCTCACGTACCCGGACCTGTTCTGGATGTTACGGGGCAACCACGAGTGCAAGCACTTGACCGACTACTTCACCTTCAAGCAGGAGTGCGCGAAGAAGTACTCTTTGGACGTTTACGATGAGTGTTTGGAGTCGTTCAACGCGTTGCCGTTGGCGGCGATTATGAACAAGCAGTTTTTCTGTGTCCACGGGGGCATTTCGCCTGAATTGCGTACTTTGGATGACTTGGTGAGGCTCGATCGTTTCCGTGAGCCGCCTACTAAGGGGCTCATGTGTGACTTGCTTTGGGCAGACCCAGTGGAAGATTACGACGAGGACAGCATTGATCGGCCATTTATACGGAACACCGTGAGAGGATGCTCATATGCGTTTACCTACAAGGCGTCGTGCCAGTTTTTGGAGAGAACTGGGTTGCTTTCCATCATCCGCGCACACGAAGCCCAAGACGCTGGGTACCGCATGTACAAGCTGACGAAAACCATGGGATTTCCGTCGTTATTGACGATGTTTAGTGCGCCCAACTACTTGGACACTTACAACAACAAGGCTGCCGTTCTCAAGTATGAGAACAACATCATGAACATCCGGCAGTTCAACAGCTCGCCGCACCCGTACTGGCTCCCGCAGTTTATGGACGTTTTTACGTGGTCATTGCCATTTGTGGGCGAGAAGATTACCGATATGTTGCTTTCGATCTTAAACATTTGCACAGAGGAGGAGCTCGATGAAGACACGCCGATTGCCCAGAGTATCGACTCGCCTCAGCCGTCTCCTATCACTACCCGTTCGCCTGCTTCTTTCTCAGACATGGAAGTGCCTTCAGAAGCCGGCGAGCTTTCACTAGAAGAAAAGCGACTTGCGTTGCGCAACAAGATCTTGGCCATTGGGCGCATGTCGCGCATGTTCCAAGTGTTGCGAGAGGATTCGGAGCAAGTGGAGCGTCTCAAAAACATGAACGAGGGTGTTTTGCCCAAAGGATCTTTATCTAACGGGAGAGAGGGGCTTCGAAACGCCATCTTGACGTTCGAAGAGGCGAGAAAGGCCGACTTGGTCAACGAGGCGTTGCCTCCAACAAGGGACGAACGTATGAGACAGGAGGAGGAAAGACAGAAGAGGATCAAGAAGGAGCTTGATAGCAATACGGGTCACAATCCGGTGTTTCTGAGGCTCATCAGAAAGCTCTCGGGATAATATGGGTCATGGTATGGTGTGGAGGTGGTAACTTGATTGCTTGCGTGATTGCTTGCTCGAAATTTACAAATTCGCTATAAACTTGACTCTACATTGCTAATACTTGATGTCCGGTTGTCGAGAAATGTTGGCGGAATGCGGCTACTGTCGAACAGTGTTCGCAATTTTAACTCAGTCACGTCTTCTATTGAATAAATGAGAGATACTTTTGCAAAAAAAAAAAAAACACTAAAAATATCTTAAAAATACCACTATCGCTATCGAGTAACTTATCAAGCTTATGAGATAAATTTGCCAGACATATCCTATTTTCCTTTTCTGTACTTTTCGTATTCATCACTGCGGCTGCAGACTTGGGTAGAGAATGCCTGAGAGTCCCTTCTGCGTTATTCAGTTTGTAAAAGCTTAATTTGTTATGTAATTAGCAGAGTAGTACTATTCGGCCCTTCTTAATTGGTACTTTGAAACGGTATGATGTTAGGGAAATGGGCCATAAACAGGAATCGTCGCCTTACCTACCAAAAATTTCGGTGGTCTTTATAGAAGTGCTTACACATTTGTTTTACCTTAGACCGAGATCAAAGTTACGTTTATCAGGCCTGGTTCGCTCCGTCAAGGCATTCAAAGAATCAGTTCATGCTCAATTCGAAACTCTTCAAATTCATGCTATGATATCCGGGATCATGTGCTAGATACTCGATAACTTTAAGACCAGTTAAAATTATCGGATTGTATGGAAATGTGTCAAAAGCTAGTAAATGATCCATTTTTCAAATCAGCCCTGCTGAAAGTTATATTTATAAGCAGTGCTGTGTCTTTTTCGTACAATCGTTCATAGTGGTGTATGATTCTACGAAAACGACGGGTTTCAATCATCGTGTATACGAAGACGACCTCTAAATCGGATATGAAAGTACCATTTCGTACACCGAAAGCGTTTATTTTTCTTAAAGTGTTTGTGGAGAGGACTGGAAAGAATTGGACAGCTTTAGGAGCCAAATCAATCTATGCTAGTGTTTCCCGCTGCATTTGTCAGGCAGTCGCTCGTAACATTGCTAGGCGACTGCTAGGCAACTTCGAGGTGACTGCTTAGGATTCTTTCGGAATCACCCAGCCATACTTTTTTGTGTGCCCCAGTAGCACAAATGTCAGACTTTTTCTATTTTGAGAACTGGTGTTCCCAAGTCAGCTCATTTCATTGAGTGTCTTAATTGACTCGCTTGAAAGAAACTTATTTCTCCCCTTAAAATGGATGTCCTGACTCGATTTACTAGCCTTTAGGGTAGCGCCTGTCCGAAATCGGTGTGCTCTAATGTCACGATTTTACTGAGTATCCTAGCATTGAATCGGTGTATAGAGAAGGAGGAATAATTGAATCAACTATTTAGTTTGCTCGTTTCACACGGAAGATAGTTCCGCAGGTTACATTACACCACTTTCCGATGAAAGCAGAAGGGCAAAAACCACATAAAGTCTCCAGAGGCGCAAAGTGAAATTTCAGAATATCAATTTGCGACGTCCTACTCGACGGCTTAAGAGTTTTCCACTTCCATCAATCGATCTTGACCGACAAATGTAAATCGTGACAGGGCAGTTTCCTACCATAAAGAAAAAAGACTTCATTCACAGGATATTCTAAAGCTTATTATTGAGCCGGAAGCGTATGCTAGCTTGGAATTTACCTTGAGCGTTATTGTCGTTGTTCAAAAAAAGACCCTGGACTTACACATGGATAGTTCTTGTTCCACATAATCGAAAGTAGAAAGAAAGAAAAAGCTACAAGGTGCATGCCGATTCCCACTTCCTAAGCCATCAAATATAGTCTTCAGAACTAAGTAGAGTGCCTCCTGTTGTTAGCTTGAGTTTAGTCCTCTTGACGTCCAACGGCGTAGGGAGGTACTTCAAACTTTCGTACATTCGTCGTACATTCGTCGTACATTCGTCGCACATTCGTACATTTCTTTCCGATTTCGTACCGATCGGCCATGGCTGTACGAAAAGACGGATTATGGATCGTACATCTCAATGTACGCCGAATTTAAACTGTACGATCCAGCACTGTTTATTAGAACACTGATGTCGACAGTCGTGCCATATCTCGTGCACCATCGCGACACGCCTAGTTCCTGCCGGTAAAACCAGTTGAGGCATTACACGAGTGAGGCCACTGAGGCCATCCAGTTCAAATATAAACCTAACGTTTCCTCAAGATCAAAAAAAAAAAAAGAAGACGATCAATTATATGATCAGAAAGGGCTTTTTCGTATCCCAATGAAACACTCACCGAGGCTTATCCACGAGTGTCCGAATGTGGAAAATACTCTTCCCGTGGAGTTATTCCGGGCCCAGTCGCCGGCTCGGTACTCTCAGGCGGACGGAGATAACCTCGTTCTCCATGCGGGCAGCAGCCAGTGCTTGCTAGAAATCCCCTGCCAGGAATTCGTAAAGGTGAACGAAAAGGTGCTTAACGCCGGTCTGGATATTGCAGTTTTTGTCTTGGACACGAGTCTTGTTCTCTGGTTTGTGGGTAAATCTGGATCCAGCGCAAACCCTCAGTTTGGCGTCGAGTTACCGTATCCTCTGATCGCTTTGCACGCACTCAAAGATATTGGAGAAGAGTCGGTGTTGTACCTACAAGTCCTTTCGTGTGACGTTTTCCAAAATAAATTAGTTTCAGAGTTCACTCAGACTGTGGAACTTATAATTAGAGCAAATGATGCATCTGGCCAAAGCACAAATCCATGGACCTCGTCTCTCCTAAAAAAAAACAGCACGATTTTGCAAGTCTATCATGCATTGGCCGCGTGCTCTGCTTTACATTATGACGAGTCCGATTCCGATGCGGACTCCGAATTCGAAGACGGCCACGAGTGGTTCACTGCGGATTCCGAAAGCTCTACGGTGGTGGAAATGCCTGCCAGTTGGGTCAATGTGGGAGATGCAGACGATCTTGGGATCGCTGAACCGGCAGAAAATGTGGTTGATGGAGAAGCTGGGATGAATGTTGCCCTTGGGTGCGTCAAAGTTGCTGGGGTAGTTCGGCGACGTGAGTCTGTAGCAGAGGAAAGCCAAAAACAACGGCGAATCAGTTAAGTGGGTGGAGAATAAGACCCTTTTTGGAAGGTTATGGGCATGATTTTGGTCTGCTTCGGCCGGAAGGTGTACTCGATCACTTCACTTGATTCTGATTGGATTCACGACGCTTTCGCTGTGGAGACAACGTTGCAGAGAGAATGAGTGTTTTCAAGACAAGATTGGCATTTATTTGATGCTTCATAGAAAGAGAATCTAGTCCAGCTGTCACAGCTAGTTCAGCTATCGCAGCTAGCCTATCAAAACATCCCTGTTTAAGAGAACCACAAGTGGTTGCCTGGAGAGCCTACAAAAATGGAATTTTCGATACCTTGAGAAATTAATATTGAACAATGTCTCAAAATAAAAAGCTCTTTCGCTTTGCTCTGTGATCTGTCGGCTTTTTGAGACTAACGGATGAATTCTAACTTGTCTTGGCAACTTTTAATCCCAGAGCTTGCGGTGAAACCCAGTCACCTACAATGGCCCTTTATTGGAATCACATACTTTTATTTCCTTTTTGCTCGGTTCCTGGCTTACTTTGTTCTCATTTGGACATGGCATTTTTTAGCTGCTGGTGAGAACCGGTGCAATTGATCCATTTCGTTATGCTGATGTCTTTTATAATGGCGTTTAGGAGGCATGCTTTCTATCCTGCAAATATCTAAGCATAATACCGTGCAATTAATGACAATTACCTTGATGCCAGTTGTGTCTCGCATCATTCATATAATACACGGACTGCAGTATTTCAGATCGTTGTCTCGAACCAGTTCAGTGGTCTTGGATGAATCTGCGCACCACAGAATATATACAATTCCTTAGAAAATGATCCTGTCACCTTCTTGGTGTTATGAGCAGCAGTGACTCATTTAAATTCTCCTCCTTCCTGATTAGCTGCATTTCTTTTTGTTTTTTGCTTTTTGCTTATTGCTTATTGCTTAATGCTTAATGCTTATTGATTTTTGCTTTTTGCTCTTTGTTTCTATATCCTTTTTTGCATCTGTTTGTGTATAAACCGCAGATAAGCAGACCATTTCTGCCAACACCTGCCAGAGCACTCCGACCTCAGCTGTGGTCCTGCGTATACACTCTTCAGCCGCGCCGATGCCTCCACGCTAAACCCGAACTCATTTACCCGAGTGAGGATTGAGCCGCTTAATAAAAGAGAAGGTCACAGTCTTTCCCCACATTCTATCATTTCCTTTCTTTTCCTTCGATTTGGAGAGGCATAGTTTTGCCCCTGACGTTTCATCCTTCCCTCGTTTTTCTATAAACTAGATGAAAACGCCCGAGGAAAAGATCCAGTTCAAAAACCACTTTTTCAAGCTCGGGCAGGGCCGGGTGATGCGCCCCGATGACGAGCGGTTTTGGCTGCATTTCTGGCGGGCGCCAAAGCACGCCAGCGACATTTTCGAGCTCCTTACTCCGTACGACGTGCAAACCGTCCGGGATCAAAACTTACCCAACGTGTTATTGCTCGTGGAACGGCTTATTTTCAATATCTCGCGTAGTTGCGGTAGCACTGCGAGAAAGAGAAGCTCGGACGAGTTGCTCAATTGCATTCGACTCCTCACCAAGATCCTCCCTTTTTTGTTTGAGCTACCGAATTACCATACGGAGATAGAGCCCCGGTTCTTCCTAGCCCGCCGCTTTACTCCCTTCGACTTTGTGGCTGGCGCCAGTGCCAAGGTACCCGGGGTCACTGCTGATAGCGCCGATGCACCTGCTGCTAGCGCCGATGACATTGCACCAAACTCCGATACTACCCCTACGTTCGCAGCAGCGCTCGTCTTTTCCCTTGTTTCTCTTCTATTTGCCGATAACTTCACCGTTGACCCAAAGGCGTCGCGTACTGAAGGCTCCCATCTATGTCTATGGGAACCGGGCATCGGCCGTACAGGCTCCTACCTACCACCGGACGCTATCTACGATACTCACCGGAACGACGTTCTTCGGCTTCTTCTCGTGCTTACATCGACAAGGTTTTACGACCGGGTGCCCAATGTCGCGGTACGCGGTTCTGTCTTCTTGACAATACTCGTGGCTGCCGTACCCAACCATTTTATTCTGAGTCTTGTATGCAGCCTAGTCAATCTAATTTGCCGAACAGGCAAATCAGCAACTGCGCAATCACGACTAGACCAAGCTCATGTCTGTCTCGTACAGCTGCGGCTCACATGTCTGGTGCTAGCGCTGCAACTACTAGCTTCTATGGTGAGTTATACTGTGCCTTGCCGGGAGTATACTGCATTTCTTGGGAACGCCAACGGAGATGAAACCAAAAGCTTCAAATCTATTAGATCCGGAAAACCCGTCAAAAACGAAAATAAGCTCATCCAAAACACTATGAAAGCTGGCGAGGGCTCATCTAACGCCGTTCCTATCTCCAGTTCTATCCCCGGAAACCGGGTGAGGCTATTTTTGTCCCTGCTTACCGACAAAGAGATTGCCTTTTTGTTCTCGCACGCCCTTGTCATCCTACGTAGCCCAATGGAATTAGGAAACGCCCGGGAAAGCTATAAACCGGTCCGGCACGTGCCGTCGCCCATGTTCCTCGGCACTTTAGTGTTGCTCTGGGAGTTAAGCCGATGCAACTCGGCGTTTAGGCGGGCCATGGCTGGTAAGTACCTCGTGGCGCTTGCACCTTATGTGTTGTATCACGTGTTTGCCTTTTACGACGTGGCCCAACACGCCCACTCGGTGAAGGTCGCAGTCCGTTTTCTATTCACTGTGACCTCGCTGGAATCCCTGGTAAGGGCGCTTATCGTGCCCATCGATGCTCAGAAACTGACACCAAAATTGGGCCACAAATTGCCCCAAAAACTGGGTCAAAAACTGGGTCAAAAACTGTCCCAAATGGACCTGTTTCCACCTGAGTTTCGGGTGTCTGGGCCGATCACTGTAAGAGACTTTCTCGTAGTGCATATGTGTCAGATTATCATCGCTATCACTGCCGGTGGTAGAACAAAAAGCGTGGGGCCCGAGGCAGAAACACAATCATTTGTTGTGGAAACCCTTGTCGAGTGCTTGTACAACATAGTGCCCCAGACCAACCCGGCGTTTGGTGCAGCAAACCCGGAGTTTGGCGCAGGGCACCAGCTGGCTCTGGGCTTGGCCGGCTTCAATCCGGCCGGGGGTCTTCTGTACCTGGCATGCAAGGCTATGGCCCAAGTAACTGCACTTTTCTCAACCGAGGCGTTTTTGACCCAGACACCAGCACACGCCGATTGGCTAGCTTTGCTTCTCCGGGCCACCTGTTCTGCTGCTACCAAGAACCCTGCAGCGTCAAGAATGCTTTTGCTCTCTTTTCTTGAGGACGAAGCCATGTACGACGGAGTTTGGAACACGATCCAGGGGCTTCTGGACCAGTACTTCAGCAGCAAGACCTCGGCTTTAGTGGCAGGACGGCAAAAGCGGGGGAATGCTAACTCCGGCTTTTTCTCGTCGAACCCGGCGTCCCCTAAATCCTTTAAGTCCCCTAGGTCCTTCAAGCCAGAAGATGGCTCAAACAAGGCAAACGAGGTATATGAGCCCGAGGATTCAACTGACACAGACGAATCGAGTGACTCTGACTCTGAATCTAACCCCAACGTTTCGGGCAATGAACCAGATTCTTCCGAATCGGCGCTCCGCACGATTGAGCTCCTCGAACAGCTTGAAATCCACGATTCTTTGACGCCTGAACGGCCCGCCGGTATGTCTAAAAAAGCCCGTGAAAAGCTACCCCGAAAAACGCCCCTTTGCGTTTCTTGGGGCGGCAACGAAGCGCTCACCGGGATTCTTGTGGTGATGATCCCTGCACTCAAGGCCAAATTAGGCGGGTCATGGAGCCGGACACGGAACTGGAACCGGAACCAGGCTACGGGCGATGACTTGTACAACGTGGCCCAACAGATCGAACGGGCCAACGTGGCCGCAGATGTGGCCCTGCTTCACCTGCTGCTTCACTACGATTTCCTTCCCGAAAACCCCGTGGCCGTGCTTAAAGTCCGATGGAACCATGTGTCGCTAGGATGGTACATGCTGATGCTATCACGTGACATGTATCTTATCTCCGACACCATCCGAACGTACATGGGCGACAACAGAACGTTTGTGGGTAATCTCTCATCTTCACTTGCGGTTTTTGGCAAGCTCGCGTCCAGCTGGTCTGGATTCGCCAGCCAGAAACCCGCTCCGCATCGCCAAGATGCGGCCGTTACCGACTATGTGGAGACTAGCTTATGTGCTGTCAATGTATGGGCTCAAACCTCAATCAAGCTATTTAAAGTGGCCCGTCCTCAGGAAGAACGGGGACTTCAGGCGTTTGGAATGAGGTTTTCTTCGGTGAGTCTGGCCCCCGGAGTTAACGATATCACTTCTTCTTTGGTAAAGAGGTTTGGGCCACGGGCCAGTGTTTCCTCTGCGGGTTCAGGGTCGAGTGGTCATGTGGTCGGAGAAGACGCAAGCCCGTTTCCTTGGTACGCTAAACGGGACTCTGTTAGTTCGTTGCATTCGCTCAACACTTTGAACAGGGCCCGTTCCAACACTCCTCGGAACTCGGTAAGTACTTAGGGCCGGGTAATAAAAGTAATAGAAGGACTCCAAAAGTTATTGAAAGGTAAATTACGCTTGTCGAGTCTGCTGTTGTGTTTGGTTAGCCTAATCATTTCAGACGACAATTCTTTTTAGTCTAGGGTTATGTTTCAGGGTAAGTATCATAAAATATAGTATGATACTTACATTTTTGCAGTCAACACACTTGGCGCCAAGTCGCCTCTTACTCTTCAATAGCCAGCTTTCCCCCAATGGTCGACTGAGGTTCATTTTGCAACGAACAAGTATGAGACGGTTAATTTTGGGAGAAAGAGCGGAACCTATCTATTACTGGTAGAGAGACTGTATAGCTTAGTTTATGATCATTTCTAACATTCCAAATTTTCCCATTGAGGGTATTGAGAGTATTGGTGTTATTGCTTCAACCAACGTTTCTTCTAAATTTCACATCCTTGATATAGAATTTTTCCACCTGAAGCCTTTTCCATATCGATTGCAGATAAGGTCTTCATTGAAAAAGACGCTAGTTCTACTCAGGAAGGGTGTGATGTGGATAATGAGTAAGATTCCCTGACAAACAGAACTGAATGACGTTACGTAGAAACTCTTCACCTTTTCACTTGCAGTTGCACAATAACCGGGCTTTTGCCCATGCTCTTGAGCATATCCAGGCCCTCAGGTGCAGAACCTGGATCAAGATACAGCTTCATTGCTGAAAATGGATCAAATTTGATATTATGGCCGATACTACTGTTGAGAAAGGGAGAGCTCGTTATTAAGGAATTATACACCAAAAGAATAACGAAAGCAACAATCACCTAACAACTCGAGGTAAACAAGCGTACCTTGATGAATCATCATCTCTTTTTCTACTTTTTCTTCATAGGCTAGCTAGGACAGTTTCATTTACATCTTTCTTCACTTCAATCATTCTAGATCGTCCAGTTTTCTCGCCCACCTCACTATCCATAACTTTTTATGGCATTACCCGTTATCTAGATATGACCAATATCTTACATGAAACTTTGAAAAGCTAACCTTTCCTCTTAGTCACAATGTTCCCGATTAAGAAGCAAGGGTTTCTGAAAAAACCAGTGGCAATTGCAGAAAGATGCACATAATGCTAGCCATTCGCTTAACGGTCGCAACTTTGAGTCCATTGAAGTGCCATGGCGTCGTGTTCTTCTCTAAACCAAGTTTCAAAAATCCTCTTCGTGTATTACATTCATCTCACTCCTCAAGTCCACCCAGACATACCCCAACACCATCCATTATCCCACGTACGCCAATTTTGAATCAAAGCATCTCAATCTACATCATGTAAGCCTCTAGCTAATCGCAGTCGGAACCGCTCAAAATGTCAGCCACATGGCGTTATGATAGCTTTCGCCTCGAGTTCATATTTCACGCCTTATTCTGCTACTTCACCGCCGGCGGCCTTTTCTCTGAACAAGCTCAAAACCATCTTCATCTACAATAGGTTGTCTCGGCTTGTCGTCGATGTCCATAGCGTCAGCGTCCACAAGCGCAGGAGCAGCACCATTCCCAACATTGCCGGTACTATTTCGGTTACCGTTACCAGCACCGCTGCCATTTTCATTGTCATCGCTGTCCTCCTCTTCCTCAGACCCATCTGGGTTATTGGGGTCTTCAGCAACCACGACTTTTGCTCCGTAGCCACCCGTCTGCTGCTTAAGCTGATACTTGGTATACATATCGTCCACACGCGAATAGTTTTGCACGGCACACTCCCTGTAGATCTTCAAGATGAGATCGCTAATAATAAGCGCCGAGTCGTTGTCAACTTCAGTATCGAATTCGTCCACCATGGCATACAAGAGGGTCTCCTCAATTAGCACCAAGTCAACGGCTTTTTCATCAAAAAGATCAATGACCACTGCCGATACCCAGTCTCTCTTGTCGGCAGAATTAGGCCCACCCCAAGAATTTTCAACGGCCGTAGCAAGCTCTTCCCATTTATAGATGGCCATGCACACACCAAGCTCGAACTTTGCCTGTTGCCGTGGGTCAGCAAAACGAAGCGAAGACTCCTGGCCTTCAACCTGCACAAAGTCCGTGGGGTCTATCGACGACATTGTTGCACAGGCTGGTGAAGAGGGTTGATCAAGATGAAGAAGATCATGGAGATGGTGATGGAGGTGCGCCGGAATTTGACGCATTCTTGCTTTATGTGCAGGTCTTCAAAAGGCCTTATACAGTCGATGCATGCAGTCTATGCATGCAGATTATTAGCATCGTACTTGAGAGATTCTGGGATCCAAAAGAGAAGTACATGGAAACATTAAGAGATTCTGTAGATTTGAAATTTTAGGAAAAACTTTAAGCATATGTGGTTTCGTTGCCATGTATTAAAATAGTTAACCTCTCCCAAAAATTCGGCGTATACTATAATGCGGGGCATTGGGTGGGCTAATTTCTCTTTGACTTGGTAACTAGTCTAAAAGTGCCACAGGCTCTCCTGAATTGTCATATAGAATTTGATAAGTCTCAAAATCAAAAAGTAAGTACCTGACAATTTCATGTACCGAAATCTGCCGGAAGTGTGTGGAAATGTGTGTGGATTGTGCTGACTCCTAAAGTCGGTCATCATAAGATGTGCCGTGTATTTCCTCATTTATATCTTTACTTCTGAGTGAGGAATAGCACAGTTTTTTCTTCATAATAAATAGCACTACTCGACTATTTTTGCGGCTAAACATCTGGCTGTGATGCCTTTCCGGACACTTTTGCCAAATTCGAAGCTTCCAAATCTCCATCAATAACCCCCACAAGAAAAACATGCATTACGCCGAAACTAGTTGATTAACAAAACGTGCACTAATCGAGACTCGAATAAGGTTTATTGTCCAAGTTATATAAAACTAACTGAAATGTTTCAGCAGAATGAATTTAGTATGGAAACTTCCACTCCCTTTCTGAGTCCGTTTGACAAAGATTTTCCAGAAATCCCCAATCATGACAAAAGAGAAAACTGCGTAAACATTCTCTGCCGCCAAAAAAAAAAAAAAACATCTTAGAGCGTCTTCATGATTGACAACTCAAGTGGTGTAAGCTCGGACCGTGGCCTTTGTTTACGCGTTTGGTGGAAGATTAACAAAGTTAAACAATAGGATACTCTCATTGAGCGCAACGCGTCTAACGTAATTTCATTTGCACGCCATAATATAAATACATGAGTTGGCGCTTTGGGGTTTCTGTTCTTGAAATTCTTATCAGTAACTATGGCAATTGATTCTTATGGTTTGTGGAATAGCCGGAGACGGAGTCTCTTGAGAAAACACCATCGTGAAACGGGGATTTCTCAGAAAGGTTTGATCATCTGGGCAAAGAAAAGCCTCAAAATGAAGGTTCCCAGATCAGCCATTCAAGATGTTTCATCCGAAAGTTGAAGTCATTTGGAAAATGAACAGTCTGAAAGTTCGGCGCTCTCTAATGATAAATTACAATCGCCAACGTTGGAACGGTGTTTGTTGGAATGGCATTTAGGACAAGAAATCCAAGGGTACCCCAAAGTGTTGATGAAATGTTGAGATCAATTCGATCCATAGTGAAAGCTTATCAAAGGGAAGATGTGTATTGTATGAAAGAGAGTTTGTTAGTTTGGAGAAGAAGCCCTTCGAAAGGCCTTTCGACTGAGTCAATACTGAATGAAAAGGGACAAAAGAGCCACATTACCGTCACTGTCTGTACAAACTGCAAAGGTTACTGAAAAACTTCCGCTTTATTTCATTGGAAATACCAAACCACCTCGTGACTTTACAAGGAAGATATTAATACGAAGAAATGGGAATGGGCTGCAAGTAAACCGGCTATTATGACAGGGCAACTCATGATTGAGTGGTTGGAATTGTTTTATTGCCATATTGGAGACAAAAGAAACGTTCTTTTGCTCATGGACAACTTGGCATCTCATAAAATTGCTATAAGGGAGAACACGCCACCTTCCAATATCCGTATTGAATTTCTCCCCTCACAACACACCAACATCTATCAACCGCTCATTCTAGGGATCATTAGTGAGTTGAAGAAACACTGCCTCGCGCATCTGTTGAACTACCAGGTTCTGACTTGCAAGGAAATATGGGAAAAAAGAGAGATTGGGGCTAAACCAATTGATGTAACTTCAACTATTACTCTCAGACACGCCGTATGGTGGCGCCATCAGGCTTGGGTGTCTCAAGTCCACACTATAACAATTCAATAAAGCTTTGAGGATAGTACTTTATTCCAATGGAAATCTCTTGAAGAGTCCACTCCGCCTGAAGTGTTGCAAGAAGTAATCGAGATTTATAAAAAAGTCGCGAATATTTTGGAGATTATAGATCCCATGAGCTTTCACGATTTTGTTTTTTTTATTAACCTGAAGAAGAAGCTAGTTATTCTAATCTGCGTGCCAACAATTTCCCAATTGGTGGAAAGCTCTCTTTTTCACTGAAGCTGAAGAATCAAGTGAAAATGGTGAAAGGTGTGAGATAGAATGTTTTCGAAGTAACTTTCAACTAATTGAGAGCAACTTGTCCGTATAAAGCTTGAGAAGCTAAAAGAAATGAGGGTCATTGTGCCAAGATAAATTATCAGTGGGTGTAATCTTTTGACCGTCGAGAATGTTAGTCGTGATTGGAGATGAATGAAGTATATAGCTTAAATTCAGGATAAAAGTAATTGCTTTGACCGTTTCAGCTGAAAGAAGACACAATTAGTCTGATGAGTTAGAAGGAAATTAAAGAAAAAGTGAAAATGAGAATTCTAAAACCAGGAAGTTCGCAAAGTTGCTTCAACGAGAGAATGCACTTTTGTTAGATTGATAAAAGCCTTTTGTTAACTTTCCATGGCTGAGCTGATTTATCGATGTTTGACTCTTTGATGAAAGTCCTAACTAATTTGCAGTCCTACCCGAAGTTCGAAATGTGGTATCACTCAAGATGTCAACAATCTCCGAATAATTTGTCTCATATTCTGTTGATACAATCTTGTGAGGAAAACCCTAGAGTTGACGTGTTTCAGTTGTAGTTCACGTCAATCAAAGGAAGTGAATTTTCTTGTTGGCAATGTCCGAAGATGTACTTTTGTAGAGAAGGTTGGAAGTTCACTTCTCCGAAATCTTAATATCCGCTAACATTTGATCGGACTGAAACCAGTTGTTCCGCCAGCTTCCATTGGACAGTAAAATAACATGGTGCACGCTCAAGCAGTAACAATACTTCCCTTGGATAGCAAATAAGATACAGAACAATAGGATATTCTACACGCAGTAGTGTAATAGTAGGCCGTCTCCACACTGATTTCAACTGGGAGATTTTGCCCTTGACCTAAGAATAGCGATGAGCATTGGCAAAAAGCCAGACTGATCTTACTAGAAGATATCACTACGTGAGTGAGAAAAGCTCGGGCGCATGCAACAAACAAGCCAGTTTCTTTATTTTCATTTACTCTATATAAATTGCATCTCTTTCTAATTTAGTCTTATTTTTTCTTGTCCAAATGCAAGTAATCAAAGGTTCGTGTCATTTGTATTTCACTTCAATATTCTTCGATATACTTCGATTTGCTTCATGCACTTCATGTACTTCATGTACTTCATGTACTTCATGTACTTCATGTACTTCATGTACTTCATGTACTTCATGTACTTCATGTACTTCATGTACTTCATGTACTTCATGTACTTCATGTACTTCATGTACTTCATGTACTTCATGTACTTCATGTACTTCATGTACTTCATGTACTTCATGTACTTCATGTACTTCATGTA